>JANVCI010201102.1:0-16358 GCA_026413465.1 Trichosia splendens | reverse complement strand
GGAAATTGGCTTTCGTTGGAAACATTCTGGACAATACAGTAAAGTATTTTAGTGAAACTGTAAAGGTAACTTTAATTGCAATCAAAGTGAAAATTAGAATTCAGGGAGGGAGATTAGAATTAAAGACAATTCAAGTTCTTTGAGAGTCAATGGGTTCTATTTAATTGTTTTTTAATCAATTATTATCTGCTTTGTATGATTTTACAAATGCAACAACAAAAATATCTGTCTGGGAGGTTTTAAAATGAATTAAATATTTATTTTCAAAGCATTTTGTTCATGAATGGAATGTGTATGTCAATCAATTTGATCAATGAATGGAATTATGAAAATATCATCAGTTTGGCTGCAAGTAACATTTTCTGTCTGATATCTGTTATTTGCTTGCAGTTATTTAATTAAAATTCCTATATGCTCGAGAGAGGCCGTTATATAATTGATACATTTGAATGAGAATCACAGCGAAGTTGTGTATTATTATTGGAATTCAAAGAGCGTCCTCAGACGAGTTTAATTTCGCTAAATGACGCCTTTGATTTGATACTATGCAGTTACAATTAAGTCATATGGCGTATTTTCGATAAGAAATTTAATTTCGGGTTAGCCATACTTTAAATTTTATTTGAAACTTCTTGAAGCCATAATCATTACTGAGCAATTTCATGTCTGTAAGCATGCGGAAAACATCATTTCTTATTTTATTAATTTACCCAATCACCAAAACGAAACCATTAGTCCAGAACATTTGTTTTTCTCTAAACATATGAATAAAATAGAAAATGCCAATGTGGTAGAAAACGAAAGACGATTCAAGTGAATCCGATTTTGCTCTTGAATTTTATTTCTTATAATATTTCTTGTGGATATTTCCATCAAAACCGAAGAAAAAAAATCTTCAGAAAAAAAAACCAGCAGACATTTTTCATGAAGGCGAACAACCTTAACGAGCACACAATAGAAATAAATAATAAAAATATATAAATGGTACATGGAAGTGGTGTGGCGGGATACAAAACTGTAATGAGAGCGCTTAGGATGATTAATGGGTGCTTTCGTGAACTTGACGGTGAATGTGTAACATTATTTTTGTGAAAGACTGAAAGTAATGATTCGGTCATTCGATTTACAACTGAAAATAAATTAAGGAAATTTATTTTGATGAGAGTTTAGGGCTTTAAATTTCCAGAAAACGGAAAAGTACAAGCAATTAAGTAATTTCAACAAAGGAATAAGGTATAATTTTCAGATCAGTGGAAATAGGGAAATAGTAAACTACTGAATAAGTTAAGATAGCGAATCCAAACAGATTGAAAGCTGAGAGATGAGTTGAGATTGATGGAACGAAAAAGCCAATAAGAAGAAGAACAAAAATTCGAGACAAATGCATATTGTCGTGCAATATATTATGTCACACTAGCACTATTACACGACGTTGTCTGAGTTGTTTGGAACGAAAAATATTTTTTATATTATCCCGTGTCGATATTTATCTTCTTATAAATTTACTATTCGTTCCCGGTATATCTCTTTAATGTGGAGAACATTTTTCAGAAGACCTTGTAAATTTCATTTCCGATCGATGTTTTCGGACCCATTCTTGTTGCCTTGAAGTTGAGTTCGAAACAAGTTCACACAATCAACGCTATTGTTTCATTGGTGAAAGCCTACTTTTGGCAACTTTTTCGCATAAAATTCCAGGAATTGTATTCAATTTCTATAAAATTCTAAAGAATTTCGTCGGGAAAAGCTCCCAAAAACAAGCTCTACATTGGTGACATTAAATTTGTCTGATTCTGATCTACTAATTTATGCAGTAAACCCGAAGTACGTCATATTTTGTTTATTCGCTGTTAAATTTGGTTCATTCGAATATACAAAATTATGCAATAATAATTTTCATTTCCGCTTTTCCATGGGCGCCATTATCTTGAGTAGGAAGACAACAATTTTGCGACATTTAAGAAATGGGTGAGATACAAGCTCATATTAATGTCAGACCCCTACAAGTAATGTCAACAAAATTCTGTAATTCACAGTAACCACGACCCCCTGGAACGTTTCTTGACGAAACAGAGTCTGTTCTCGAGACATGTACTGGAAAAACATGTTCTCATATGTCCTTATACAAGGACCCACGGTTGGGCTCTATATGAGTGCTAGCATTTTATTTGTTGTATTGAATTATCTATGTGAGATATTTTTATAAATTTTGCCATTTTGCTCAGCTGTAAAACTATATGAAAAGTGAGGTTGTGAATATTATAAACTTCATTGCCATTTTGCCTAGTTGTAAAATGTAATGAAAAACAAAACTACGAATTTGAACGACGGTAGGTACTGTTAGTCTTAAGTATCACGCATAGTGGGTCTGTGACCCCAGCGCTGTTATCATAGTTGAACCTAACAGAAACGTAACTATGAATAATTTCAAATAGAATCACTTTCAAATAACAAAATATAAAATATAAAATATAAATATATAAATATAAATATAAAATGTTAAAAATATTAAAATATTTTTTCACATTGTCGTGATTGTTTTCACAACAAAAATTCAAAACAGAAGCAGTGAAAATTAAGTAAAAAAAAACTTCTCTTGGTGGTTGGAATCAACTGAACGCACATTCATTCAAAATTCTTTCTAAAATTAATTAATTAAAATAAATAAATAAAAAGAAAAGTATTTTAATCAAATCATTTAATGTAGGCACAAAGCAAAATAAATAAAAACATCAAACACCAAATTATATACTCTTAATTATTATTATAATTTTCTCATTTTCTTTATTCACTTTGAATGCGATAATAATTACTTCGGATATGACTTGAATATTTTATGCTTAGCTTTGCCATAGTATTTATGAAATGTGTATACATAAAATATATTATAATAATAAGCTCAATAAGGACGATTTGAGAAAGAATGTGAAAGGGTATGTGATGTATTTACATGTAAATATGTATATATAGTATTTACAATACAACTTATATTTTGTATATAAATGGCTTTTGTTGTATTACCAGTGTACTAGACATTTATATCTATGTACATGACTGTATAGTATATATTTCTAAAACATAAATAAGCCGCATAAAAAAAACGGAAAACCCTTTTTGATAGGTCTAATAACAAAAGTGACTTTGCATAAAATTTCAATATATAATCTATTCTCATCGGGTTTTCTTTCGACTACATTATTTCTCCATTTAATGACGATTTATGCCTCATTCCAGATATTTTGATATCTAACAATAATAAAAACTTATTTTTCTGGTTGTTTATTTCGTTTCATTTATGCAGTGAATGGGAACGCGTTTTATTTACATTCAGACCAAACTCTTCGTATAGAATTTTGAAAAACAACATTCATAAATTAGACATCTCAATATTGTCTGATATGTCGGATTGAAAGATGGTTAACCGAAAAATTGACTAATGTGGTGAAACAAAATATGAGATATTTTCTATAAAAATAAACCATATCACATTCACAACATTTCAGCTTTATCAAAAACCTATCTGACTTTTCTAATACGACGTATTCTGCTATGTTGACAACTTTCCATTTATGTAAATGTAATTAAATTTTTTTTATGGATAGAGAGTTCTGTATAGATCGAAGTATAGATACAGTTTGAGAGCGTAACCCAAAAAAAACATAGATGTCTTTACAGATTCTGTTTTGAGCTGCTTTACTTTACCTTGACAATAACTGACATGTTTTATTTAAGTGGGATCTTCTGCCCATAATCTTTCAAATCCTGTTCTAGATTTGAAAATGGGATGTTAACAATAAGACTTTTATGCAAGCTACCTTTGGAAAAAGCATTTTAGTCGCTGCATGGTGCGGAAGTGAGTCGTTACCACAATGACATTAGCGGTAAAACTCATTTCCCAACCACTTAGAGAGTAAAATAACTTACTTACTTACTTGTTTGCAAATGTGTTGTTTTGACTCGTGTGTTGCACTCGTCAAAACATTGGCAAGCAGGTAAGTAATCTACTCTTTCTTATTTCTAGTCGAATTTAAACCCCTAACCATAGTTGTTCAAATAGCTCTGTGGCAAGAGAAAGGCCCATATTTGTAGTCTGAATTTTGTTTTCAAAGTCTTTCTTTGAAACTGCATTCAACAACGACGCATTGTAAATTAGAAATTAATTTCATAATGGCATAGAAATGAAAGTGGTAAATATTTTAAGTATCGGTGTCCATTTCTTATTTCTCAGTAACATCGACGAAATAAAAAGCCGAGAATTCTGTATTTCAGTTCATCCTTACGTCATGGGATCTTCAATTTCAGAAGATCCCATAATTATGCCATTCTGAAATTTTCTTAAAATAAGCCATGCACTGAAGATATCACCATGGACTGATTTCCTCAACTGTTTTGATGTTATCAGATTGTACCTCAATTACGTAATGGTAAACCTCACAACAGTCAATTTGAAAACTCGTATATCGATGAGTTTGTCAGTGTTTTAACTATGTTCTACCCTTCTTTTGTACCCCCTAAATGGGGGGAGGGGGTAGAACATGTAAGATATGTGAAAAAACGTTTATAAATACACTCGTTTGCATCTAAAATGTCTCTAATAATAAGAGTTTTAAGTTTCCACATATTCCACAATTTGTTTCGTTTGCATTTATTCATCTATTATTCGTCTATTAAATTAATATTTATAATTATGTTAATATAAATATATTATAAAAAAAATATAAAAAAAAAGGTTTAACTGTCTGTACAGATGTAGATGTGCCCGCCGTCTTTATTGTGAAGCAGACTGAAACAACATCTAAGGACAAACAAAGACCTCTGCTTAAAATACGCTGGCGTGATAGCTTAGGTGGTACCAATCATCAATCAACAACAAGCGGATACCAACAGAGCTTATTTTAATAGACGTACGAATAGAAAGAAATGGTGAAAGAATGCTTTCGATTCGGACATTAAATACTTCGAGTGTGCAAGCTAGGTTAAAGAAATTTCCAGGAGGGGAACATAAGTAAGAAACGTGCCCTCTGTAAAGTAAGTAAGTAGTAAGAAGATTCAAGTAATGACGAATACTTATTGCTAAAATCGGTGCATGGGTTACCATCGTGGCAATTTATTTCAAACTACAAAAATATAATTTTTTGTTAATTTCCATATTAACTATCAACAGATGGCCTAAAAATTTTTTCCACTCGCCATATACTTATGAATCAATCGTTTTAAAAATTGTATGAAAAAACGTGACCAAAAACTCTGATCAAAAGTTATTTCGTTCAAGAGCTCAAAAGTTTCTATTGGTATGCCGAAATAAACACAATAAAAGTCATGGAACACAATAAATTATAAAAAAAAAGAAAAAAATTAAACGTTCCTACCACCAGGTTGAAACTTATAATTTCTCTCCGTTGTTATGTATATTGTACACGCTTATATTACGTATATATATGTGTTCATAGAGCAACATTGTGCAAGTAAAACAACATTAATTCTTTAAAACTAAGCACCCGAAAAATTATGAACGTACAAAATAATATTTTATGTTTTTCAGCGTAAATAAATGTAATTGTAATTTGAACTCTCTCCACCCTCAGAACATGAACTTTTCAAGTTGTTTCCTACATATGTGAAGCATAATTTACTTATAAAGCCGAGAACAATTTCGTTTCCTTCGTTTCGTAAAACTATAAAGTTTTGTCGAGTTCTTGGTATAATTGTATGTATGTGAAGTCTCTTCGATATGTGTATGTTTCTACCATTGCTCGACACAGAATTTCATAGTACAAATATCTCGACAAATACATTTTATAAGTAAAATATACAACATAACCGCGTTCATCTTTATAAAATTCCATACTATCTACCATACACAAATACTTGTATTTCAAATGATGTAAAATTTTAAAACATTTCCTTCAACCCTCATATAGTCTCTTAATATAACTGTGCTGCATGTACTTTTGCTTGTTGTTTAGATTGTTCTCATTAAAATGTAATAAACAGAAATGGTTTTTATGTGAAACTTTCAGTGATAATGTCTAAGAGAGTTAAAAGTTGCCCTGACATATTCTCGAAGAAAACTAAAAATAATATGCTTGAGCATATCTATAGAATGACGATGTTGTTGGATATAAATGTCTGGAAAAGTATGGAAAAAGATGTAAAAGAATTAAAATGCAAGTTCTGATTTGAATACACAATTCTCTGAATTACTTTAATCACATAGCATTCTAAAGGGATTTGTGTTTATTCTTTTCTCGGAAATGTGGATTTATCATTCCAAAAGGTGACTTAAACTTTCTTTAATTGAAACAAATACCCATTTTTGGATTTTCTCAAAGATAAAATACAAATGCACATCAATTATAAAGTTTAAATGTTTAAAGGCAGATGATGAATCGACAATATGTACGTAATTATAGTCAAAGTTTTCACGAATATTCCAATAAAGATCAATAACAAAAACTTTTATGCTGATTTCGAACATAAGTTTTTATTATCCAGTTTGTCTGTGTTTATCAATAAATACCAAATCAAACTCTTTTCCGGAAAATGGAGAAAAAAAAACATTAACCACTCATCATCCAGTAACGAAGACGACTATCGACTTTATCTAGTTTCATATATATCTCTACTATCATCAACAGCAATTCGACATCCTCACATCAAAACCATTTCACACTTTGCCCATATTGAATCGGTTATTCACCCACTCAACCAACCAATGTATAAACCAAATATGGTCAACATGGCTATATTTTTCTGTTTTTTTTTATTCACATCTATATGTGCGAATATAAGTACCAATGTGTATATACACGTATCGCCCAAAGGACATCATCCAGACGAAATACATCCTAGAATTCTCTTCAGCATTTTGATTCATACACATTGGATGCTGATGTATATAGTCAATAATAATGAATTTTTAGAGTTTGTACTATGTGGTAAACGTAGATGGATTTTCGGACCATCAAAGTACTGTTCATATACAGAACGATACAAAACGTTGTATGGTAGTATTTTAGGAGACATTTTGACAGACAACCAGACAAAACAATAATACCAATGTGTATGTTTCCATATGACAAGCATAACATCTGAAAAGCTTTACATATCGAAAATTGACCAGACCATCGACATTTCATATGCTATTTAGTTGTATATATTATGAGAACATTGCTGATTATTGATTTTATGGCGAGACGAGTGTGAAAATTTTTTGGACATATGAAAATGTTGTTTTTATTTTGGAAATTATAATGTGCACGTCGTTTGATCAGAATGAATTTTAAATATTTTATCCAAATAGTATAAGAGGATGTGAAATGAGAGTGGATTATCGATTGATTTTGAAAGTTTTTCATTTATAAAGTGCTACACATTCAGTAATTGAATCAGGTAATATTACTATTGATGCATATATTATGCTGTGGAAAATTATCTGAAAAATGGAAACATAAAATGCGAGATAAAACGTGAAAAGCTAATGGTATGGTTTTATTTCAAATATTTATACTTCAGAATAAATTAAAGTGAAAAATGCTAGCATCACAGTTCATTTATGAAGTGTATGTTCGAAACTAATCCCATCCAAATAACTTTTTAGCATTTTACCAATAGGTTTGTTGCACATTTACGTATATTTTCAGACCTCTTATTTGGCTTCGTACACACAGAGAAATGGATGTGCTCTGGCAAACATAATATTTTGGATTTATATTTGTAGCAAATATATCATGTGTGTCGTAAACATATGTATGTTTGTCGTAATTATACATATTTTTGGCTTGAACATACTTTGGCATAAATCGAAGAATATGTTTCAGAGCAAAATGAATTTTTAACGGTTTTTTATGTGTTCGTAAGTCGGTCTAATTCACCTTTTCAGAAAAATTCGAAGTTTACCCCAGTTAACCAAATTCTTCCTTTTGCCTTCCTTCTGCCTTCCTTTTGCTTTCCTTTGTTTCTATCTCTTTCCCTCTTATGTATGTGTGACATTTAAAACAGAAACAAAACATATGACTTTTCCGAATTTTAAAAAAGGAAGAATTTGGTTAACTGGGAATGTGCTTTGATTATGTGAAAGGAGGCATTTTATTTTTGCATAAATCCAATCAGATTTGAATTAGGGCAAAAGATTTAGCACATTTTCTGTGCCATTTGTATGAAGACAGACAATTGATTAAGTAATTGATCAGTAGCTGATCTGTAATTGATCAGTAATTGATCAGTAATCGATCAGTAATCGATCAGTAATCGATCAGTAATCGACCAGTAATCGATCAGTAATCGATCAGTAATCGATCAGTCACTGATAGTAATTCATCAGTAATTGATCAGTGTCGTTTATGAGAGTTAATTATTATTATATTACTTGCCAGCATAGTTTTAATTTTTATGAAATTTTGTAAATTTTGTACCTTTAAAGCCGATTGACAATAAAAATTGTGAAAATTTATTTTGGTTGCCATTTGCAACGTTGCATGTTTAAAACCATTCCCAAAATAGTTCCTTTTCAGTATTATGGTAAACGCAACTAAACTGAGTGATTGAATTTCTAGAAGATAGTTTTTCTAAGTGGCGCTGGTGCTCTTTGTATTTAAAGATGGCTATACCTTCCCAAATAAGTCATCATATTAGGCACCCTGTTAACTTATTTCGTTACATTTGTTGACATAACAGATATCTTTCGATACGAACAGCGATTATTTTTCCAAATTGATAGTCGTATATCTGCAACTTGATTAGAACATAGTTAAATTAATAATTAATTAATTAATTTTAAAAGAAGATTATAACTGGACTAAATGTTTGTTACTGTACTAAGAGCAACAGAAACGTTAAGTCTGATGGATATTTCTTTTAATTTCGCTTTACAAACTTCGAACCATCTCGCCAACCAACCATAAACACCCAATAAAATGAAACTGTCTCAATTACTTTTTTTCTATATCTCCCATTCGTGTCCGTATTCTCGGTATGAAAAATGCACGTGCAACATTTTATGAAACAAAAGAGACCAACTTTCAAATATAACAGAAAAACCAATTTCATTGAAAACATTTTCCTCTATGGAAAACATCACATACCAAAAAAAAAATAAAACAACATAACAACAACAACAACCATCAAAAATATAGTGTCGAGTTTTCGTCGTAGTCGATATGGTTTACTTATTCATTAATATCATTTTCCATTCCGTTAAAGTATCCATCGAGCCTTATACAGTGTTGTCTTCTCATCCACACCGTTTATATAAAAAAAGATATGCATGCTTTCGTGTTTAGAATGATTTTTGTATATCAAATCAACGGTAGTCAAATAAAGTATCGACATTTTTATTTTTTTTTTTTTAAGAAAAATCGGTCGGTTTTGGTTGGTTCACTTCGTATTCAGAAAGAAAAAAATTTTATTGGAAAAAAATTGCTTTTATTTTATCATTTTTTATACACAAAAAAAGGATAGTGTCTAAGGTTCGAAACACATCGAAAAAGGGATGAAATATATTTTTGGTGTTAGATAGATGTGGTTACACACATTTATCCTATATCCATTGAAAGTGGATATAGTTGCACATTATGTTGGATTCTTATATACTTGGAATCTGTATGGCAGAGTTTATGCTAAGGCAAAATATGTGCCATTTATTTCGGTTTTAAAGTCAAAACAACCCCCTTTAAACGTATATATTAAACAGGAAGTTTATTTTTATGGAGCACTTAAAATTGGAAATATATTTTTCGATATGGTTGTAAATACATATACTTCCCGACCGATGCCTCTTAAGAACGTAAATATTAAGGTATTATAAATATAACAAGAAAATTGCAATTTAATGTCATTTAAAAAGGATGTTTGTGTATAGGTCGGTATACAACCAAATTTAGATTGAACTTAAAGCTGAGCAGATTCTATTTTTCCATACTTTATTAAAAAGCATTTATAATAAAACTTAAAGTATTCAATTTACAATTTCCAAATAACCATAATCCTTCTGAATATTTGCTTTACATCATATTTTGTTCTTCTTCAGTCTGTAATAATGTAGGAAAAAATCATAAATAAATTGAATCCGTTTTCATCAACTTTAACTAGTCATGTGAGTTAAATTCGATTTTCATGTTGTAGTTAGGTTTTCCTTATAGCATGATGAACTCAACATATAAACAGTGTAAGCTTTTTACATTATGCTTGATAATGTTTACCTCTGTTTTGCTAAGAAATTCAGAAACGAATTGGGTTGGGGTATAGATCAATGTGAACATATAGAGGATGTACACAAGCAAATTAATATTTACAGTTTTTGCTTTTGTTTACATTTTACTTTGTCTTAAATAATTTGTTGTCTACCCATGAAGTTGCATTTTCATATTCAACTTATATTACGTATATTTCGATGAATACGAAGGATTTTATTGAGCATTTCTGGTGAATTTTAACTCAAATATATTCATATAATGCATTAAACTCTTATCATATATTGCATAAGTGAATATTAAAGAAATACTGAACTAAATTTATGTTAGGAACAGAATAACCATCCAAATATGATTTCTTTCGCTTAAATTAAAAAGAAAGTTAATTGAAACTTATGATATCCATCGGGTATTTCTTTAAAATATGCACTGTAAACATTTTTTGGCACAACGTATACAAGCGCATGGTAAAGGGATTTCTGCGCCTTTGGCAAAAGGCTTTTTTTGCGTTTGCTATATCCAAAATGTAGAGATTTAAAATCTCATTTTAATAAAAGTAACGGGAATGTACAATGAAATTCGTACATTTGCAAAAGTGAATCCAAAAAAACATTGGAGTTCTGACGGAATCTGACGGAAATCGAGACGAAATGTCTAAAACCTGACGGAAGTTGATAAGATCTCATAGGGGTCATACACATATTACGTCACACTTTTGGGGGAGGGGGGGGTCAGTCAGGCGTGATGGACTTGGTTTTTTATATGGAAAGCGGCCATTTTTTGAATGACGAGGAGGAGGGGGGTCGAAAATTCCGAAAAACAGCGTGACGTAATATGTGTACGGCCCCATAGTTTCAAGAGTGAATCCCAAGGACATCCCAAAGTTAGGAACTCACCTTCAACCACCTCGACAATGGTCTAAATCCAGAAGACAATAGAGTAAACCTGATGGAAGTTCTCGAAATCCGGATCTGATAGGGAAAAGTGAAAAGAAACACTGGGTCTAAAATTGAAACACTTTTGAAGAAAAAAACATTTTTAAAGCTCTAGGCATTACAGTTTCCGAGATATTAAATAAAATACACGAAAATACCCCAAATTTACCACTTTTTTATCCACACCTCCTCCCCCCCCCCCCCCCCCCCCCCCCCTTCCAACTATCACCAAAATCAATAGTTGTTTCCCGGATCGGATTATTCCCGACATTCTGCCAAAAAATCATCTAAATCGGTCAACCCGTTACCGAGATAATCTCGGAAGTGAACCAAATCCGTGTGTACACATGACACGTATGTGTGTACGTGTAATTCGTATATTCGTGCATATTATACGTATAATATACGTACCATACGTTAAATTATGTGTGTAATAAGTGTATTGTGCATGTAATACATATGTAATGCATGTCATACCCACAAATATACGAATTACACGTACACACATACATGTCACAAGTATATACAGGTTCAGTTCGCTTTTGGCGTGCCACACGTATAAATTACGTGCCACAAGTACAAACTCGAAAAAACTTCCTTTAGTGGACAAAACATCGATATAAAGGGCTTTTTAAAAGGACTATTTCAAAAATAGTGTGGGAATCGTTCTCAATCCACGCTATGTGTTTACATTCCAAATGTCATTCCAGCACTTAACATATCCCTAATTTACCACCGTTACACAACTTTCTCCCTGTTCTCCTCTTTTCTAATTTTCGCCACTATCAATTACAATCAGTGCTTCAGATCCTTGAGTATTTCAAATGGTAATTTTAAAATCTGTCAAATTGTTCTCACAATAATTGTGGAACAGATGAATAGATAAATAGATCCCGAAAGTAGTCCCAAGTGTACTTGTACTCTCTGTCGAACAAAGAGACTACATTCATCGATTTTGGTGTACAGAAGTGACATCAAAAGCTAAAATAATGTTGATATGATTTTCGAAAATACTTATCAACCAACCACAAAATTTCTAACAATCGAAATAATTTCAATAACTTTTCATTCAGTGTGAATCTCCACAGGGGATAAGATTTGTGTATTGAGAATATTGTATACTGTCACATACGAGGTACATCTCAAATACGAAAATATTTGAATTTAAATTTGAAAATATTAGGGGTAAACCAGCTGCCTCGTAAACTGCGTAAGTAAAGTTGATTTGTAAAGTTTTGTAAATATTTTTCTACCTTATGTCAAAGTTTTACGACGCTACAGCGCTAACTGACATTTCATTTGCATAGTCGCGTAAAATTTCACTTTACCAACAATGACCGCACCATGTCCCTTCTGTTTCTCTGTGTAAAAGTAAATTAACGCAAATCATTTACGAACTTTACACACATTTTTGAATTCACCCAATCACAGAGCTTTATTTTTTTCACGAAATCTCATTTTTACTTTGCTCGGGGGCAAAGTAAAGATACGATTTTGAGTAACGTTTAAATTTGGACTTCTATCTTTCTTTTACCCTATGATTTTACATACGTTTACAAGGCATTGGGTTTACCCCTATTAACAGAAGAGCAATGCATTGTAAAAGAACAATTAGATCTTTGAATGATTAAACAACTGAGACTCGATTGAATAATAACGGCTCTCGGTAAAACATTATTCGAAATCCAGAATATCCAAATTTGGTCATATGCAACCAATGTTTCCCAATCTGACAAAAATATAAAATTTTCAGTATAGTTCAAGCTATATCTACAACATATAGCAATTGTTGAGTTGATATGAATCTCTAGAGAAGTTACCTCCATATAGCAAAAGTTTATTATTCAGTAAAAACTCGTCCTCATCTCATCATCGCCATATTTTATTTTATGACATAAAATTCGGTTGATTTTTATAGTTACAACACAACGTACATGTTAAGGGAGCGAGGATGGATGTTTTTATTGTTATTGATGAACATATTGACATATTATACTTGTTTCTACAATATGTTTCGGAATAACGCCACGTTGTTCAAATTCGTTACACATTTGCAATGGAATTTGAGATGAACTCCGATTGAGATTTATTTATGATTAGCGCAGCATTGATGTCGTTTTCGTTCCATTTATTAAAGAACTTGCAAGAAAATGATTTTATTTCATATTTTGTTTATTTTAAATTCTGTCTCAGATACGTACATACAAAGACAAGTTTGTGTATGGATATGCTCTAAATTCAGTAATTTTATCCCTCGTTATCCCTCGTAGCTAAATCATATCCCAAACGTAAGCTTCATTATAAATTTATCGTTAAACTTAGACTTTTCTGGTAACTCTATTACGAAAAAAAATCGTATACGAAAAAGGAATGAACGTTACCGTGTTCATCGAAAAGATGTTCACCTATTATTCAAGTAATTCAAGTAATTTCCCTTCATTGTATTACATTAGATGAAACTCTCTCCACAGTTTGTATTGCATGTATATATCTGTATCCAGCACACGCTCGTATTGCGGTTTTAATTTTTTTTTTCTCGATACAATACCGTATTTAAAATAAGCAAAAGAGATGCTCGTTTCACGAATCTAAAATCCCACAGCGAATTAAAATATTTAACATTTTTTAGTGTTGCTCTGTTGCTGAAGCTTAAGTCTAAAGCAGGTCCCAAATGGAAATGACAATGTCTATCGTAACGTTATTGTTTTGTTGAACATTTTTGAATATTCTGTTGTTACGGTTTGGAAAGAATATAATGAATGATGGTAAAGAGTGTGTTTCAAAAGTTTCTCTAAAATAATTTAAATACATACGAAGTAAATGTGCAAAGTATGGTTGCAGTTTGCTACATATGCACCTGTATTTGTCACATATAAATTTCTGTTAGCGTCGTTTAACGGCAGAATATTTACAGGAGTTTGAATCAATATTTGAATGCGTCAACCTAGCACTCTAGCAGTGACTTAAAGGGGCCATAGAGGCCACGATTTGGAACATTTTCATTGTGATCCCCTAGATTGACAGAGCATGAAAAATCACCATCAATATCGTGAGAGCGCAATAAATTTGGAAAAAAAACCTTAAATTTACCTTAGAGTAGCTTCAATGATTATTTTAAAACATTTTTATCTCAATTTGGACTGAATTAACAAATGTCTTCAAAAAACAACAACAACAATTGAACAACTTCTGGCTGAGATGTGGTCGGAAATAGTCATAGAGGGATGTATTACGGTGTATTAAATAGGGCTTGGTAACGACTAAAGACATAAGTTGGCGTTTGAACGAAAATTGTTGCGAAGAACAATGTAGTTCTTTGTTTCATTTTCTGTCGGGAAATGGTTTGCGTATAGGTACAGACGCTCGGGGGAGCGGTCAAAAATCCGCAAAAGAGTGGTCGTCATTTACGGAGTTAACACCCTCTTCCCCCGTGCTCGTTTTGCCCAACACCCCCTCCCCTAAAAACCGACGTCATTTATATACAGCCCCATATAGTTAACAACTTAAATGAAACCATGGCGCATATTTTAAGGAAATTTAAGAGCAGCATATTTCCGGACATTTCAAAATAGGTGAAACGGTAAAGCATTTTTGACTGAAGGAATCGAAGAAATAAGGATGTGATTTTATATCTGAAATTGTATACAATTGTAAACTATTTTTATCAAAGTTGAAATTTTATTCGAAAAAATCAAAAACTCGAAACTTAACACCCTAGTAAACATGGTTTTCTCACATACTTCAATGTTTTCAGAATTAAACCTAGTACTCTCTGGACTGTGTAGAGTTGATAAATTATAATAACGACTCAAGTCACCCCTCACTTAATTTTATTAAACTAAAAGCTCACCAATGTCAGAAAAGTCGCAAATTTTCCTTATTTGATTTTGCGCAAGTTGTAGACAACCTCAAAAAAAATGTTATACCAAAATGAGACCCCTATACTTCAAAGATTTTTTCTAGATCGGTCCTGTTGAAGAATAAAAACATCGACCATCCCTATTGTATAGATCTATCCGCTTCAAAGTTATCAATTTCCTCTACATCTGTTGCTTGTTCGAATGTATCTTAAAAATTAAGCAATTTTTTTCTTTGCGTTTTTGAGTAAGGTTGCTTAACGCTCTTTTCGTTGATTAAAGACGCGATTGCTGGCTGCGGATTCCAGATTACTATTCAATCTGTTGTGTTTCTGTTATTTAAAGCTACTATCATTTATAAAAATAATCATGAAGATCCCGATACCAGAAGATCCCGAAATTAGTTTTAGAACAACCATTTCCGTTTGAGAGGATCCCGAATCGGGTAGAAGATCCCGTTAAAATATGCAATGACTTAAACATTAAAAATACGGCAATAAGATCACATAATCCATCTAGTTACACACCAGAGTGAGAACAGTGTTGGTATCGGTTAGTGTTATACATTTGCTTAGGCTGCATTTCCGGCTCCACAGAAACTCTTTTCCGAGTCCCCAAACAAGTTCTTCCAGCTCCGCAAACAACCTCTTTTCGCTCTCCAAAACATCTCTTTGCTCTCCAAACACCTCATAGACTGTTTAAGGAGAGCCGTTTTTTATGTGTAAGTGCAGGCCAAAGCAAAAGAAAAGCAAATACACGTATACACCATTGCGTATACCAAAAGGCAAAAACTTTGGTGGTGGTTCCGGAGTAGTGGCCAAGAGAGTGGTCAAATTGGGGCACCTGAGAGGTTTTTTGACAAAATCTCGAGAAATATGAGAGATACAGAAAATTGCTGATGGGCATTATTGTAGAGAATTTTATGGCCGACACCGGCAATATTGTTTAAGAAGAGGAGTCGTGGCTCATCATTCTGAAGATCCTTGTCTAGAATTCTGGGATTTCACTAACTTCTATCAGTTTTTTTGGCTTCCCCTCTGGATTTGAGGCATAAGGAAGGTGTCTGGAGGTTGTTTCTAGAAATTGGACTCTCCCTTGATGGTTACACCTTTTCCCAGGTCTAGAACTTAGGGATTTTCACAGGTTCCATAAGGTTTCTTGGGTTCCTTCTGGATTTAAGGCATAAGGAAGGTGTCGGGAGATTATTTCTCTTAATTGGACCTTTCCCTAATGGGTCTACCTCTTCCCAGCTGTAGACCTTAGGGATTTTCATAGGTTCCATCAGGTGTCTTGGGTTCCTTTCTTGATATGAGGCATAAAAAAGGTGTCGGGAGGTTAGTTCTCGAAATTGGACCCTTCCTTGATGGGTCCACCTC
>JANVCI010201101.1:6001-26086 GCA_026413465.1 Trichosia splendens | reverse complement strand
TTCAACATTAAATTGCAAAAAATGTAATTTAAAACTCGTTGTAAAATCTACTATAATTAAGTTTGTCCGAACATTCATCGCCATTTAGATGTGTCTCAATTGGTATGTTTTTTTTTGGTCCAAAAACCACCTTTTTTAGAAAAAAAGTAGTTTGACTTGTTTAGGAAATGATAAGTTAATGGGTTTTTGGCTATATCAAGAGACATTAGAAATCTTGCAAGCGCTGAAATGTGTCAGACCAATGTAAGGGTACTATGATCACCCCTGAAGAATGATTATATCAATGAAATTGACCCTCTAATGCCGGAAGTCATTCGATGACTATTTTATCACTGGTGTTATTGTGTCAACGTCGAAGTGCTCGTCCAATACCCCATACCCAAATGGTCACACTTTTCCGGCATTAAAGGCTCAATTTAATTGAAATAAAATTGCTTCAGGGGTGGTCATGGTACCCTTATATTTGTTTCACATCTTTCACCTCTTGTAGGGTTTCTACTGCACTAACTGTCTCTCGTTATAACCAAAAACCAATTAACTTATCTTTTTCTAAAGAAGCCAAAAACATTTATTTTCTCAAAAGTGTGGTTTTTTTGACCAAAAGAATTTAAAACTAACTGAGACACCTCTAAATCGTAATCATTGTTCGGACAACTTAATCTAGAAATTAATGTTAGATCTTAAGGCAACCGATTCCGACCGGCAATCTTAGAGGATCAAAAGAAATTTATTTTGGATGACCCTAATACTCATCCAATTCTGAGGAATAAAATGACCATCTTACTCGTTCTTGTTTTATTACATTCTTACCAACATAAAGGGAAGGATGTCGTTCAATGAAGCCTTGGATACAATTCTCAGTTGCTAAATATCTCGAATTTATGCTTTACTTGCAATGCTTCGTTGAGCATGGATTTCTTTTAATTTGACTCCTCGTTCGATCCCGAGCAAAATCGCCTCTTCCAAAATATCTTCTTCTTTCTACAAAAGCAAAATTTAACAGATTTTCCGGTTTTGGTCAAAACAAAGCCACTCACTTGAGTTAAAAGCAACCCTTGATTATCAATTTCTCTTCATCTCACATCCAACTAACTGATCATTATCCATATCCATCAACAGATTTTTCATATCGCAAAGTATTGGTCGCACATATTCACTAGGTATTAGATCGGATATTTATCAATGTACAAATTAGGGCCTGCGTCAAGCTTGAACTTTTTTTAACATTTTTCAAACACCTTAACTTACATACAACACATCCACTACAGAGACATTTGATAAGTTGAACGCAGGGCCGGCCAAAATATTAAATTAACTCTAAAAAAATTATTGTTACTGCCAAACAAGTTAGGGTATGATCATCATAATTTTCATATACTTACACCACAGGTTACGGGCTACCCAACACCTGTTCTCAGATGGGAGAAAGATGGTGAAGAATTACGTCCAGGCGATATATATCAGCTAACTGGAACTAATTCATTGGGAACATACTGTTGCATAGCAAAAAATTGCATGGGTGAAACCAGCAGCACTGCCTTATTAACATTAGAAGATATTCAAAATCAATTGAGTGACGAAGAAAAAATTATGTTAACGAAACTTAATCAGCCACCAAAATTTCTACAAGGACTGAAAAGTCAAGAGGCAAAAATAAACGAGGAATTAAAATTTTCGGTGTTAGGTAATTTCAATAAACTACTTTCATGCAGCTTCCCAAATAAAAGAAATTTAATATCTTCAAGTTACTGCAACAACAACTGATCCACCAGTTATATCATGGTATCGTGATGAACTTCCCATTGAATCATCTGAACGTTATGTCATTGTTCGTGAAAGTGCTGGAAGTTGTCAATTGGAAATTCGACGTGTTGAATTCGTTGATCAAGCGGAATGGAAATGTGTGGCTATCAATGATTTTGGTAGTAGTGTAACATCTTCATTTCTAAAGCTTCAGATTCCAAAACACTATAAAAAACCAAGATTTTTGGAGTGTTTGAGGGCAGTAATGACCGATGAAGGAATTGTCAACTTAGAATGCAAAGTTGGTGAAATGATTTATGTTTGTTCGCCGATATTTATGTATGATATCACTTGCAGGTAATCGGCGTTCCCCAACCAGTTTTAAAGTGGTTTAAAGACGGAATACCACTTTTACCGGGTGATATTCATCGAATTATATCTGGTCAAGATGGAACTTGTTGCTTAGGAACATACACATGTGTAAGAATCAATGATCGACATTTTCGAAAAAATTTAAATCCACATTTTCAATGTCAATATTTTTATGTTCTAGGAGGCACGAAACTGTATGGGTGTTGTAGCTAGTTCAGCTTCCCTCCTTGGATTCGATAATACTCCGGCAAAGGCTTCAGCACCGGAGCAGGATATACAAAGAAATCTCTCTTTATCGACAATAAACGAAGAGAGGACATCACAAATGTATGATACACCAGCTGGTGATATAACAATTGATGAAAAAGGTGACATATCGTTCTCTTTCGATGGAAAGGAAGTATCAGTTTCACTCTATGAAACACCTGATTTAACCGAAGAGGAAGCTCTACAAATCGTCGAAATGTACGCTGATCAAATTTCGGAACATGTGACTGAAGATAATGTTGTCGAATTGCCACCATTACGATTTGTTAAAGAAACACAACAATCTGGAAATCTGCTAATGGAAGCTATCGTAATTGATGTTGACCCAGACTATTTTACGCATATCGAAGATTTAAGAACTGAAGCCGGTATGGACGATATTTCCATCATGGAAGTAAGCCTACATGGGTTGAGTTCAATAAAAGACGATGGTTCAGTCTTAGACAAAGAGACCGAAGAATATGTTCAACGAACTCTAGATTCAATGGAAGAATCATTGAATATGAAAAGACGAATGGATTCATTAGATCAAGATGAATATTTTAGTTTGTCACATTCAAAGCATTCACGTGATTCGCCACAAGGTGCTGACGACACTGAAACGGATCTTCAAAGTTTCGCCAGCGCTAGTGGTCTCAGCTCAAATAAACTTGCTGATACGGAGGGAGCAGCAGGAGTTCGTTCAAAAGTAATTGAACAAGCAATACAAGACACCGAAAAACTGTTGGCTAAAGACGCAAATCTTAAATTCGACGATGTACCTGTACGACAGCCAAGAAAACGAAAAGATTCGAAAATATCTGACACTGATGGATCTAAGTCCAGAGACGACGATGCCATTCTGCGGGATATATCAGGAGAAGAAGGGGATGGACTTAAATTGAAACCACTTCCCAGTTCCGATGTCGTCACAGATCCAGCGAAAATACAAGAAAATTTGTCAGCCCTAATCCCATTGGCGATTAGCATAAACATCATTCATAAAGCCTTCGATACTGTTGAGGTAAGTGAGATTTTTAAAGTTGCACTAACGTAGGTGTGGTAATCAAAATTCCAAAATTATTGTAGGAAGAAGTCGTCATGCAATCAGCTTTAATGATGTCACCAGCATCGGCTGGAGGAAGTTTAAAAATTATTCGAAATCTCAGCGAACCATTGAACAATTTCCAACGAAAATTGAATGTTTATTCTGGACAAACATCGTTAGAGAATCTTTTCTCTTCGTTATCTGAGAATTTGAAGGATTTTCATCAAGGCTTATCTCTGATTGAGAAATGCGTTTCGATGGATGAAGAAGGACATACAATGGTACAACGAACGAGTGTTTGTGTTGTGGATAGCGCTGGTGATGCAATTTTAAAAGCTCTAAATGAGATTCAACAAATCGTTTCGACCTTTAAACAAGGTCGTTTGAAGAATGAATTCGAACTAATTGTTGACGATATGACCACTGCGATTCAAATAACACAAGATACAATTAAATCTCAGACTTTGATGCAAGAAGCATCTGAACTGGAAGCAGCACAACATTTCACAGACACCATTGTTCGTCTTCAAGAAAGTGTCGAAACTATACCATTTGAAAAAGTTAGTAATGCAACGCTACCACCAGAGGCAAATCCACTTAAGAATGTATGCCGGCCTGTGGTTAAAATTCAACAAGCTTTGGAAAGTATTGAGCATGATTTGTCATTAGAAGAGAATGAAGAGCAATTGTTCTCAAAAGTTCATGAAACCATTCTACAGAAGTTGTCGCAACCAATCAATGAACTTCAATCTGAGATTACTAAAATAGAAAAATCAGTTGACACAGTCGTCAAAGATTCGTTAGAAGAGAAAATCAGGTATATTGATTACTTTGATGATGGTCGTAACGACTCAATCTAAAATTTGTTTTTTGTTTCAGTATCGCTATTCTAGATACCGTGTGTCCACCAATGTATGAACTTCAGAAGGGTTTGAATGTTTTGTCGCAACAATCTCCATCGAATACACATTCTGGAATGATTAGTGTTAGTGTCTTAGAATCAATGGTGCCTCCATTACAAGAAATTCAAAATGGTTTAGCTCGTCTTGGCCAAGACGTTGAAAGTGGTTCGTTAGAACGTGACTCACCTACAGATAATCTTGATGCGAATCGATTGCTTCAAAGTTTTGCTCAAAGTGTTTTGTATTTCCAGAACAACATTGAATCTTTAGCGGAGAACGTTCCGAGCGAATTGAGATCAAACATGACGACAATGAAGAATTATTTATCGAAATTAATTGAGACAGTAGTAGAATCAGGCATGGGTCGCTACAATATGACCATTCTGGAGAACATTAGAAAACCAATTGATGACCTGAATTACTGTCTTCGACAAATTGAAGAGAGATCATTGTCTGGATCAATGAAAGATTTGATCGAACCATTGAGTGTGTTTAAGGAAAAAGCAAAACGATGTGAAGATATAGTCATGCTGACTGGAACAGGCAAAAATGATCCGTGCTTGAAGGTTTTGAGAAATATTCAACAGACCGTTTGTTTGATTGAGAAAGAAATTGACGAAAATGAGTTGTTGAGGCAACAGAAGAGGAAACCGATGAATGAAACACTTGCAATTTTGGATGAATTGCAAGAATGTATTGCTAGTATTCGTGAACAAGCACCCATGGAACAAGCTGCTACGTTAACAGATCCAGAAGATATAACATTGCTTAAGACTTTGGCCAGACCATTGGAAGACATTCAAAGGTGTTTGCTCGAAATAAAAGAAGTCACAGCTTTCGACAGTATAAAGCAGTTGTCTGATTCTGGGGACTTAAACGCAATGAAAAAAATTGCTCAACCTCTTCAAGATGTTGTCGATTCTCTGAGAATTATAACTCAGGAGCATGTTGTCGATCCTCTGCGATCAATTTCATCGATGGATCCAATGTCTGAATTGAAGTCTCTAGCACATCCACTGCAAGAATTACACAACTGCATTGGATTAATACAGCACGAAGCGCAAGCGATAGATGTTGCTGCCAGCCTTGAATCGTTTGCTCCATCACTGAAAGTAGCACGACCATTAAATGAGCTTCAAAATTGCATTGGAAAAATTCTTCAACAAATTTGTGAGCCCTTGGAAGACTTGTCCACAATGGACGATATATCAGCCCTCAAAACAAGCGCTGATCTAGCTGCAGATTATGCCGAAAATGTTGTTCAAATTCATGAAGCACTGGCAATCGAAAATATTGGAGGATCCATAGCTAGTGCTGATGATAATGATAAAAGAAAGGCGAATATTATGATAGAGGAGTTAAAGGAATGTTTGGCTACCATACAAGATCAACTTGTCTTCGAAAATATTGAAAATCTTCCACGAAAGCGTGAAGCAATTGAAGCTTTCACCAAACCAATTGAAGAGCTGGAAAAGTGCATCGCGTCAATTCAACAACAAGAGATTCAGGATGTAGTTGAATCACTATCAACTCAAACTAATCCATCATCGTTGAAAATTCTATTACAACCTCTCCAAGCTCTAGAAACGAATATCGCAAAAATTCAGAGAGAGGAATGTTTGACGCGATCTCAAACCTTGCAAGATCTTGCATTAAATGTGAAAGATCTTCAAGCATATATCAATGAACACACAGAAGATATAACCGAAAGTTATGATCAGGCAACTGAAGCACATTCTAACACGGCTCAAGATCTTCAACAATACATTGCGTCCATTAATCAACCGCACATTATGGAAGCTTTGGAATCGTTGTCTTCGCAAACAAATCTATCCGATTTGAAGACGCTTATTAAACCAATTCATGAACTACAACGTTGCTTGGAAATTCATGAACAGACGTGTATGCAAGAAGCTAAGGACTTTAGTTCTCAGGAAAATCTGTCTATGCTTATAACGATGGCAATGCCATTACTGGAATTAAAGCAATCGATTGCTACTATCGAAATGCAAACGAAATTGGATGTTGTACAAGAGCTCTCACAACGCGAGGATATCAAACGCACGGCAAAACCAATTCTTGATCTTTTGGAATGCATTAATAACATCGATATACAGGCACTCGAACATTTGAGTGATCTATCAAACGATGACATATCAGCTTTGAATACATTTGCCAATGTTGAATCAGAAGCCAAGTATTCAACTAAGGAAGGTACCGTTGTTGAACCGGAATTGAAAATATCCAGAGAGGATATAACGGCAAGTCTCGAAAATTTGAATAAATGCATTGAGACTCTACAAAAACAACCATCAATTGAATACTCAAAGGAGTATGTCGATGAAAACAATGAAGTGTTAGACGCTGTTGCTCATCCCTTAGAGCAAGTGAAACAAGCATTATTGACTATACAGGAAGAACAAAATGTTGACTTAGAGCATATCTTGGAAAGTGTGACGGCACCTCTTCTGATTTTGAAAGAAACAATCGAACATCTACAAACGAAACTACAAAATCAAGAACTTGTCGAACCGATGACAGATCTTCAAACTAGTTTGGAAGTGACTTTAGACAATATTGCCGAAACTTTACCTGCCAATATAGTTACAGGTTTGTTACAACGGCCGAAAACTGAGATCCAGATATGCCTGAAGGCAATTCAAGAAACTCCAATATTACACAATTTGCGTATTGATGCGATGGCTGAACCGTTGGTATGTCTTCAAGAATCAATAGAAAACCTCCAAGACTCAATGTTAGTGGAACCATCGTCTGAAATGATGAGAAATAATCCTGAGCTTCAACGTTTTATTGCTGCAACTCAGCAAGTCGAGAGTCAACTGTATTTTATTCAAACTGATATTCTAAAGCAAAGGACTCCAATGGCCGCTAAGATCAGCGAATGTATAATTAACCTAAAGACGCAGATTGCTGATGTACAAAATATTTTACAAGAAACTGAAATTGTTCAACCATTGAATGTGGCTAAAGCGATCCAAACGGTTGCTTCTCCAGTGCAAATTTTATCGGATTTGATAAATGAAATTACAGTTGAACAACCAGTCACTTTAGAACAGCCAGTTATTTACTTGAGATCGAGCATTCAAGCCATAAAGGATTTGTCACTTAATTATTCTCAACATGGGGCAATTATTCAACCCCTTGAGAAGCTAGAACAAGGAGTTTTACTTATTCAACAATTAATAAACAATGTTAATGTTCAAGAGCGACAAGATTTACTTTTTAGTAACATCAAAGAATCTCTTATCGCCGTTATTTGTGAAATTGATGGTGTTCAAGATGTTAGTGATAGTCTGACAATGTCTTTAATTGATGTTAAAGATCAGATTGTGCAGATGGAACGTACTCTTAATGACTCACAAATGCGTGGAAATCAAATATCAACAGAGGCTGCTAAGAACATTGTTAAAAATATTGAAAAATTGGCTCCGTTGATCGAAAATATCAGCAAAAAACTTCCAGTAGAAGAAATTAAGATTTCGTTAAAGGAACCTAACAAGTCTATTGAAAACCTAATTACAACGATTAAATCAAAAAATTTTAATGCTCTCGAAGAACCATTGGTCAAACTTCAGAAATCATTAATCAAATTTGAGTCCTTGGTAACCTTAGATCCTTCGCAGGGCTTACCTAAGACTAAGAAAGAAATTAAGGATCTTACAATGGCATTGAAGGAAACAGTTAAGGTTTTATCTACTAACTTCTCGAGAGACGAAATATCAGAACCAACGATCAATTTGCTAAATAAGTTGACGAAAATTCAAAATCTATGTCAACAGAATGTGACTGTTGATCCTTTACAATTTACTAAGCTCGTTGCTGAAGTATCGGAACCATTTAAATTGATAAATGAGCTGCTCCAGTCTTCTGAATGTGTTGATATGGAAACTGACACCGCACTTGAGGTTACACATCACATTGATACGGATGTCCCAGAAAGACAAACACCGATTGAATCTGAAGACATCAAGGATGAACCGATACCTGTTGATGATCAGTTAATGGCCGAAGACTCAACTACGAAAATTGATGTTGTCGAAATAACTGATTCAGTTGAACAAATTGTCTCCAAAAAAACGTCCGACGATGATATTGAACTTACTATTACTTCTGCCGATCACATAATTGCGGCAAAGGACGAGTCAGTTACTGAAGAGGATGCTGACTTTGTAAAAGAAAAACTGGAAATCAAAGCTCAAGAGCTAATTCGAAAATCAGAAGAACGAGAATTAACTCCCGAAGAGAAGGACTCGTTAATGGCGCTTCTTGCGAAAATAAATTCTCTCAGCAGTAAAGTACATAAAGAGATTATTGATGCAAAAATTATCAATGAAAATACGGCCGATAGAATTACCCAATTAAAAGAAGATGCTTTTACTCATGAAGAGTTAAAAAAAAACGTCAATTTCGAAAATGCTTCCGGCGATTCGCTCGCCAGCATTACTGATCAAAGCGAACAAGAAATTGATAATGAAAATGAGCAAATTGGCAAAAAGAAAATTGTTAAAATTTCTGGAGAGACTTCAATTGGCAATGAAGAAGTCAAATTGGTAGCTACATTGGATGTCCAAATTGAAGAAGTTGAAAATTACGTAAGGGAAGCAGCTGAAGCTGTTCAAAGGAAGATAAAAGTAGATGTAGAAGAATTGGAAGAAATCGAGTCTCGAACTCTCAATTTGTCTGAGACAGGAAAGAAGGATGAACGGATCTCATCAGATATTGGGGATTATAGCGCCGAATTGAAAAAAAATGTGCAAAACGATGAAAATACTCAACCCGACCATAAAGATGCTTTAGATCATATCAATACTAGCTTCCAAAACACTGTAAGTGACATTGATTCACTTTTGTCTAAAATTCAAGAAACACCTAGATTGAGAAACATTGATCTGAAGGTCATGACGCAGCCGTTGGTAGACTTAGAAAAAACTATTAATTGCCTAAGTCTACAAATAATAAACGATCAATCAATTGAAATAAACCGCAATAATCCTGGACTTCAGAAGCTTATTGAAGCGTTACAAGGAATTGAGTCCCAATTGTACTTTATTCATACCGACTTGGTAAAGAACAAAATGCCAGAAGCAACATACGTTGCTATCTGTGTAGCAGACATTAAATCTCAATTATCAAATATTCAAACCTATGTTCAAGACTGTGAAATTTCTCAAACCAATAACCTTGCAGAGTTGGTCGAGAAAGTGGGTATGCCAATCCATAAACTTACCAAAATCATGACAAACATTGCCAACGATTCAGTATATACAACCTTAGACGGTCCCGTTAAACATACAAAATCCAAAATAGAAGAAATTAAAAGGTTTTCGCTGGAATATTCTCAAGCAGATTTACTGATCTACCCAATGGAAGGGATTAATAAAGGCTTTCTTCTCATTCAACAACTTATTATTGCCGAAATTGTTAATCCAATTGAAGCAGACAAAATTTCAGAGCTAAAAGAATTAGCTCAAACAGTTCAAATGCAACTAACTGACGCTCAAGAAAATTTCTCAGATAATCTAGTTCCGTCACTAATTGGCCTGAAAACGGAAATAAGCAAAATAGAAAACGAAATATCACAGATATCGGAAAGTGAGGAATCAGATAAGATTCAGAAACTTGCTGTTCAACTTGGTGAAACGTTCCACAAAATTGAAGATTCTATCGACTGTGTTTGTAAAAAGTTGCCCGCTGAGGCGATTATCACATTTCTCGCAGACCCAAAGAGAGAAATCGATATTATTCACGAGCATTTTACAAGAAACGGTATTGACCAACTATGCATACCATTTGCTAACCTTCAAAGATCTCTTCAACTATTTCAAAATCTTGTTGTCGAAGAACCAACTAAACCTATTCCTAAAAATGCTGTCGAAATCAAAGAACTGACATCATCGTTAAAAGAATCAGTTAAATCTCTGACGCAAGTTTTTACTAAAGGTGAAATTTCGAATCCAACGCTGAATCTGTTAGATAAAATTGGAAAAATTCAAAGTTTTGTTCAACAAAATGCTTCGGTAGATCCAATACTGTTTTCCCGAATAATATCAAACATTGTTGCACCTTTAAAAGAGATTAATGATTACATGGAGTTGTCTGCTGCTGAGGAAAAAATAACCGAAGTTAATGCTGAACAAAAGGAATTTGTAGAAATGGAAGCAGAACCTACAGATACAACAAAACAATTGGAAAATCTCACAGAATCAGTGTCACAACAGATTGTCTCAGCCGAACCATCCGCAATTAAAGAACAAGAAGAGCAAGTGGGAGAAATCGCAGTCCCAACTACTGAGGAAACTGCTGAAGTTCAATATGTACCCGAATCAACAAAAGACAAAGTCGACGTTGAAGAAGCACCGCAACAAATTGTATCAGCTGAAACAGCTGCTATTGAAGAGCAAGCAGTAAAAGTGGGAGAAATCGAAGTCCCTATTACTCAGGAAGTTGCTAAAGTGCAAGATGTACTCGAATCAAGAAAAGACAAAGCCGACGTTGAAGAAGCACCGCAACAAATTCTCTCAGCTGAAACAGCTGCTATTGAAGAGCAAACAGAACAAGTGGGAGATATGGCAGTCCCCACTCCTGAGGAAGTTACTAAAGTGGAAGATGTGCCCGAATCAACAAAAGACAAAGTCGACGTTGAAGCAACACCGCAACAAATTATCTCAGCTGAAACAGCTACTATTGACGAGCAAATAGAGCAAGTCGCAGAAATCGCAGTCCCCATTACTGAGGAAGCTGCCAAAGTACAAGATGTACCCGAATCAACAAAAGGCAAAGTTGACGTTAAGGAAGAACCTAATCAGATTGTCTCAGCTAAAACGTCTGCTATTGAAGAGCAAGCAGAAGAAGTGGTAGAAATCGCAGTCCCTATTACTGACGAAGTTACTAAAGTGCAAGATGTATCCGAATCGACGAAAGACAAAGCTGACGTTGAAGCAGCACCTCAACAAATTCTCTCAGTTGAAACAACTACTATTGAAGAGCAAGCAGAACAAGTGGGAGACGTCGCAGTCCCTATTTCTGAGGAAGTTGCTAAAGTGAATGATATATCCGAATCAACAAAAGACGAAGCTAACGCTGAAAAAGAACCACAACAAATCGTCTCAGCTGAAGCAGCTGCTATTGAAGAGCGAGCAGAACAAGTCGGAAAAATCGCAGTCCCTACTACTCAGGAAGTTGCTGAAGTGCAAGATGTACCCGAATCAACGGAAGACAAATCTGACGTTGAAGCAGTACCACAACAAATCGTCTCAGCTGAAACATTTACTATTGAAGAACAAGCGGAACAAGTGGGAGATATCGGAGTCCCTATTACTAACGAAGTTGCTAAATTGCAAGATGTATCCGAATCAACAAAAGACGAAGCTAACGTTGAAGAAGAACCACAACAAATTGTGTCAGCAGAAACAGCTGCTATTGAAGAGCAAGCAGAACAAGTCGAAGAAATCGTACTCACTGCTACTGAGGATGCTGCTGAAGTGCAAGATGTACCCAAATCAATAAAAGACAAAGCCGACGTTGAAGCAGCACCGCAACAAATTCTCTCAGCTGAGACAGCTACTATTAAAGAGCAAGCAGAACAAGTGGGAGATATTGCAGTCCCTACTACTGAGGAAACTGCTCAAGTGCAAGATGTACCCGAATCAACAAAAGACAAAGTCGACGTTGAAGCAGTACCGCAACAAATTGTCTCAGCTGAAGCAGCTGCTATTGAAGAGCAAGCAGAACAAGTCAAAGAAATCGCAGTACTTACTACTGAGGAAGTTGCTGAAGTGCAAGATGTACCTAAATCAACAAAAGACAAAGCCGACGTTGAAGCAGTACCGCAACAAATTATCTCAGCTGAAACAGTTACTATTGAAGATCAAGCAGAACAAGTCGGAGAAATCGCAGCACTTACTACTGAGGAAGTTGCTCAAGTGCAAGATGTACCCGAATCAACAAAAGACAAAGTCGACGTTGAAGCAGCACCGCAACAAATTGTCTCAGCTGAAACAGCTGCTATTGAAGAACAAGTGGAGCAAGTGGGAGAAATTGCACTCCCTACTACTGAGGAAACTGCTCAAGTCCAAGATGTGCCGGAGTCCACAAAAGACAAAGTCGAAGCTGAAGCAGCACCGCAACAAATTATCTCAGCCGAAACATCTGCAATTGGAGAACAAGTAGAAAAAGTGGAAGAAATCGCAGTCGCTACTTCTGAGGAAGCTGCTCAAGTCCAAGATGTGCCCGAATCCGCAATACACACAGCCGATGTTGAAGCAGCACCACAACAAATTATTTCAGCCGAAGCATCTGTAATTGAAGGACAAGTGGAGCGAGTGGAAGAAATTGCATTTCCTGCTACTGAGGAAACAGTCCAAGTGCAAGATGTGACCGAATCGACAAGAGACAAAGCCGACATTGAAGCAGAACCGCAGCAAATTATCACTGCCAATACATCTGCAATTCAAGAACAAGTAGAGAAAGTGGAAGAAATCGCAATCGCTTCTACTGAGGAAGCTGCTCAAGTCCAAGATGCGCCCGAATCCGCAATAGACACAGCTGACGTTGAAGCAGCACCGCAACAAATTATTTCAGCCGAAGCATCTGCAATTGAAGAACAAGTAGAGAAAGTGGAAGAAATCGCAGTGCCTATTACTGAGGAAACAGTCCAAGTGCAAGATGTGACCGAATCTACAAGAGACAAAGCCAACATTGAAGCACCGCCGCAAGCAATTATCTCAGCTGAAACATCTGCAATTGAAGAACAAGTAGAGAAATTGGAAGAAATCGCAGTCGCTACTACTGAGGAAACTGCTCAAGTGCAAGATGTGCCCGAATCCGCAATAGACACATCCGACGTTGAAGCAGCACCGAAACAAATTATCTCAGCCGAAACCGCTGCAATTGAAGAACAAGTAGAGAAAGTGGAAGAAAACGCAGTCGCTACTACTGAGGAAGCTGCTCAAGTGCAAGACGTCCCCGAATCCACAAGAGACAAATCCGACGTTGAAGCAGCACCGCAACAAATCATCTCAGCCGAAACATCTGCAATTGAAGAACAAGTAGAGAAAGTGGAAGAAATCGCAGCCGCTACTACTGAGGAAACTGCTCAAATGCAAGATGTGCCCGAATCCACAATAGACAAAGGCGACGTTGAAGCAGTACCACAACAAATTATCTCAGCCGAAACGTCTGCAATTGAAGAACAAGTAGAGAAAGTAGAAGAATTCGAAGTCGCTACTACTGAGGAAGCTGCTCAAGTGCAAGACGTGCCCGAATCCACAAGAGACAAAGCCGACGTTGAAGCAGCACCGCAACAAATTATCTCAGTCGAAATATCTGCAATTGAAGAACAAGCAGAGAAAGTGGAAAAAATTGTAGTCGCTACTACTGAGGAAACTGCTCACGTCCAAGATGTGTCCAAATCCGCAATAGACACAGCCGATGTTGAAGCAGCACCGCAACAAATTATCTCAGCCGAAACTTCTGCAATTGAAGGACAAGTGGAGCGAGTGGGAGAAATTGCAGTTCCTGCTACTGAGGAAACTAGTCAAGTGCAAGATGTGCCCGAATCTACAAGAGACAAAGTCGACGTTGAAGCAGCACCGCAACAAATTATCTCAGCCGAAACGTCTGCGATTGAACAACAAGTAGAGAAAATGGAAGAAATTGCAGCCGCTACTACTGAGGAAACTGCTCAAGTTCAAGATGTGCCCGAATCCGCAATACACACAGCCGATGTTGAAGCAGCACCGCAACAAATTATCTCAGCCGAAACTTCTACAATTGAAGGAGAAGTGGAGCGAGTGGGAGAAATTGCAGTTCCTGCTACAGAGGAAACTGCTCAAGTGGAAGATGTGCCCGAATCTATAGGAGACAAGGCCTACGTTGAAGGAGCACCGCAACAAATTATCTCAGCTGAAACAGTTGCTATTGAAGAACGAGTGGAGCAAGTGGGAGAAATTGCAGTCACTACTACTGAGGAAACTGCTCAAGTGCAGAATGTGACTGAATCGACAAGAGAGAAAGCCGACATTGAAGCAGCTCCGAAACAAATTATCTCAGCGGAAGCATCTGAAATTGAAGAACAAGTGCAGCAAGTGGGAGAAATTACAATCCCAGCTAGTGAGGAAACTGCTCAAGTGCAAGATGTTCAGGAATCAACGAAAGACAAAGCCGATATTGAAGCAGCACCGCAACAAATTATCTCAGCTGGAGCATCTGCAATTGAAGAACAAGTAGAAAAAGTGGAAGAAATTGCACTTTCTACTGCTGACGAAACTGCTAAAGTGCAAGATGTGACCGAATTCACGAAAGACAAAGCCGACGTTGAAGCAGCACCGCAACAAATTATCTCAGCCGAAACATCTGCAATTGAACAACAAGTAGAGAAAGTGGAAGAAATTGCAGCTGCTACTACTGAAGAAACTGCTCAAGTGCAAGAGGTGCCCGAGTCCGCAATAGACACAGCTAATGTTGAAGCAGCACCGCAACAAATTATTTCAACCGAAACATCTGTAATTGAAGAACAAGTAGAGAAAGTGAAAGAAATCGCAGTCGGTACTACTGAGGAAGCTGCTCAAGTGCAAGACGTGCCCGAATCCACAAGAGACAAAGCCGACGTTGAAGCAGCACCGCAACAAATTATCTCAGCCGAAGCATCTGCAATTGAAGAACAAGTAGAGAAAGTGGAAAAAATCGCAGCCGCTACTACTGAGGAAACTGCTCAAGTGCAAGATGTGCCCGAATCCGCAATACACACAGCCGATGTTGAAGCAGCGCCGCAACAAATTATCTCAGCCGAAGCATCTGCAATTGAAGAACAAGTGGAGCAAGCGGCAGAGATTGCAGTCCCTACTGCTGTGGAAATTGCTGAAGTGCAAGTTATTGGAGAAACAGCGGAGAAAAAGGAACTGCCTTCCAAAAATATTTCTCTTTCCAATTCAACTCTGTCGGGTTCGGATGTTAAATTAATGAACAGCATGTTACAGAAGCCATTAATAGAACTGAAATCGTGTTTGCAGCTTATTGAAGATGTTCCTAAGGTAACCATTATTCCATTTAAGTGCAAAGATATGGAAGCTATTAGGTCGGTGGCCAAACCATTGGAACAATTAAGCAATTCTATCGAACAAATACTTCGTTTCGCTACAGTATACCCTGGAGAGAATTTGGAACCATTCGTTTCTTCACTTGTAAGTGTTCTTAACGATTTGAACGTTGCCGAAGAGGTTTCAAATGAATACCTAATGGAAAATATTTCATTTGAAGTGTATCAGATTTTGTTACCGTTGGACGATTTAAAGAAAAGAATAGAAGATGTGTTAGAGTTAAGCGATAATAAGGATGTAAAAACAGTTGAACTTGCAGAAAGAGTAAATTATATGACAGAGCCCCTGCAGCATATACATGTATTGATTGGTATAATATGTGGCATTACGCCCTCTATTATGAGCACTGAAAGTGAAGATTTGGAAGACATAACTGAAAGTATTACCGATTTGGAGTTTGATACTTTCGACATGGCTGTTGAGTCGAAAGTTGATGAATTAATGTCGGTAAATGCAGTCAGCATATCAGCAGAAGAAGAGAAATCGGTTGTGGAAGTCACAGAGCACAAAGTTGATGAGCAACTTGAAAAACCAGAGAAACCAGAAAGGAAATCAAAAAAATTGAGAAAATCGAGTAAAGACGATGTAAATAAAGAAGCAGAGGAAGTCCCTGCAAAACCAAAACGAAAGTCAAAAAAGAGCATAGAATCTCCCGAAACTGAAACGATTGTTGCAAAGAAATTAGAAACAGACACTGAAACTCAAACAAAGTTAGGTGATACAGCGACAAACGAAAACTTGCAACCATCTCCTGAGATAACGACAGATGAACCAGAGAAAAATAAAACTGTGCCGGATGAGAAGGATAAGAATTTGCAAAGCGAATTGGAGAATGCTCAATTGACAGCATCATCGGTAGACAAGCAAGACTCGATTATTGATATTGAGAAAACTTTACTTTCGATCAAAGCTACTTTACAGATTCCAATTCTAGACATCGACAAATGTCTCTTGAATATTGTAGAAATTTCTAGAATAAAGAATCCTGAATTAAAACTATTGACTCAGCCATTAGCTGATCTTAAAAAGACTATTGAGATTTTTTCGAATCAAGTATCTAAGGATCAAATCATTGAAATGAACAAGAATAATACCGATGCTCAGAAATTCATTTCTTCACTTCAAGGTATCGAGTCACAGCTATATTTTGCTCAAACCGACTTATCTCAGCAAAAATCGACCGCTGCAACTCATATAGCAACTTGTTTATTGGAATTAAAATCTCAATTGGTTGCTGTTCAATCAAGTGTAGAAAATGTTGATATCGCACAAACTATTAACATTGCTAAAGCTATTGAAATGATTTCCAAACCTATACTTAAAATCAGTGAGATATTGGCAAGAATTAATGAAGAATCTCCCTTCGGTGTTTTAGGCACATCCATAAATCATCTTCAGTCCAAATTAGAGACAATAAAACGTATCTCAATTGAAAACTCTAATGTTGAACATTTAATAAATCCTGTTTATCAGCTGCACAAGGGTATGGTAGCAGTTCAAGGATTCATCATAGCGGAGATTGTCAGTCCTCTTGAACAAGAAAAAGTTGATGAACTAGTCAGTTCAATGAAAGCAATAGAAAGTCAGTTAGACAAAGCTAAAGAAAATCTATCGAACAACCTGTCATCGTCTTTGGATGACTTGAAAAAAGAAGTTAATTTAATGAATGATATCCTAACTCATAATGGAATAGATCCGTCAGAGTGGAAAGCCATTGGCGTTAAGTTGACCAACTCTATTATCAAATGTTCACCGATTCTGGATAGTATTTGCAAAAAACTACCCGCCGAGGATATTATAGAGTCATTGAAAGAACCAACATCGGAAGTGGCGTCTCTAGCAGAAATTATCAACAGAAATAATGTTGAACAATTAGTTGAGCCGGTGAAAAAGCTTCAAAGGTCAATTAAATCATTTGAAACTATTGCTATTGCCGATCCTACACAAAGTATTCCGAAAAATGCCAAAGAAATTAAGGCTCTAACGGCATCATTAAAAGAAACTGTCAAAAACTTGACTCAAGTATATCCAACGGGAGAAATAACTAAGCCAACCCTAGACTTGCTCGAAAAAATTGGAAAAATACAGAGTTATGCACAGCAAAATATATCTGTAGAGCCTGTTTATTTTGCAAAAGTGTTATCTTCAATTGCTGTTCCATTGAAAGAGATCAACGATTGTTTGTTGATGCCCATTGTAAACGAATTCGTTGACCAGTTAGCAAATGAGGAATTAACCACTGAGATGATGATTGGTGATAATGTAGACGAAGTCAAAGAACCTGAACCAATTTCAACTGAAATCGACCAGGATACCACTGAATTCGATTCAGAGTTAAAACCTGAAGAACCAATAATATCAGAAACTATTGAGGTCAAAGATGTGCCTGAGATTGAAGAAATTAACCAAAATTCTGAAGGATTAATTGTTGCCGAGAAAGAAATTCCCGAAAATAAGGATGACATCACTGTGTTAGACAAAGATGTGAAAGCAGTTGCTAAAAACATTGATGAGGAAGCTGCTCAAATGGACCAAACAATTGAAACAACTGATTCGATTACCTCACATGAGGGAGATAACAAGGAGATAATAGTAGAAGCAATTAAAGAACCTGTTTCTGAAATTCCTGCAGAATCGAAGCAGCAAAGTGCTGACGTTGAACCAGAAAAACCAGTTAGAAAATCGAAGAAGTCAAGTAAAACCAATGAAGATGAAAATAAAAAGGGTGAGGAATTAGTTGAAAAACCAAAACGAAAATCAAAGAAGGGTAAGGAATCTGGAGATGTTAAAGATAAATCAGACGACATATCCAAATCCGAAACACCAAATGTAGAAAATTTGGATAAATCCAAGAAACCAGAAGAAGAGTCAGTTAAAGAACCTCTTAAGATAGCTACTGCTGATCAAACAGAAATTAGCTGGAAAGAAGAAGTAGTGAAAGACACCGAGAGCTCAGTAAATTTAACTAAAACCGCCAACGAAACTTTAGAACACTCTGATGAATTGAGCACAATAAAATCGTCAACAACTCAGATTGAGGAAGTTCAGCTAGAACCTAATAAATTGAAAGTGGAAGAAGAAAGAAAAGAAGAAAAAATTAAAGATGAGCTTGTTGCAGACGAACAACAGCAGAAATCAACTTCGGATGAGGTTATTGAAATTAACGCATCTGAAAATGAGGCAAATTTGCTAAAGGTAACTGACTTACCAGAAATTTCTAAAGCAGAAGAATCAATTCAAAAAACTATCGCTCCTACTTCTGAGGAGACAACTGAATTAGCACCTGAAGAAACTAATGCATTAGAAGGAATTCAATCTTCCGAAGAAAAAGTAAAACAACCAGACACAAATATAGAACCCGAAAAACCATTACGAAAATCGAAAAAATCACGAAAATCTAGCCAAGATGATGTCGAAGGTATTGAGAAACCAAAACGAAAATCGAAGAAAAGCAAAGATGTTTCAGAAGGTGACAAAGATAAACCTGCTGATGCTGTTCAACAATCTACTGAAGTAGAAAAATCAAAAGTGATTGAGGCCGCTGCTACGGCAACAAATTTGGAAGAAAGATCAATTGAGAAAGAAACCACAACACCAACTGATGATATAGAAACTAGCGAAAGAACAGCCACTGTCGTAGGTGACAAACCAGCTGATGCTCTCCAACAATCTACTGAAGTAGACAAATCAAATGTGGTTGAGGCCACTACTGCCGCACCAGAAGAAAGCTTAATTAAGGAAGAAGTCACAACACCAACTGAAACGGATAAAAAAACTAGCGAAACGTCCAGTATTATTGAAGGCTCTGAGAAACCAAAACTAGGGTCAAAGAAAACCAAAGATGTTTCAGAAGGTGACAGCGATAAACCTGGTGATACTGTTCAACAATCGCCTGAAGTAGAAACATCAAATGTGACTGAAGCCACTATTAAGGAAGAAGTCACAACACTAATTGAAACGGATAAACAAGCTAGCGAGACGTCCAGTATTGTTGAAGGTTCTGAGAAACCAAAACTAGGGTCAAAGAAAAGCAAAGATGTTTCAGAAGGTGACGGTGATAAACCTGCTGATACGGTTAAACAATCTCCTGAAGTAGAAACATTAAAAGTGATTGAGACCACTATTAAGGAAGAAGTAACAACACCAACTGAAACGGATAAACAAGCTAGCGAAACGTCAAGTATCGTTGAAGGTTCTGAGAAACCAAAACGAAGATCAAAGAAAAGCAAAGATGTTCCCGGGGTTGACAGCGATAAACCTGTTGATGTTGTTCAACAATCTCCTGAAGTAGAAACAGAAAATGTGATTGAGGCCACTACGAACGCACCAAAATTGGAAGAAAGTTCAATTAAGGAAGATGTCACGACACCAACTAAAGATGATAAACAAGCTGTGGAAACGTCACCTATCATCGAAGGGCCTGAACCAAAACGACGATCAAAGAAAAGCAAAGATGTTTCCGAAGGTGACAGTAGTAAACCTGCTGATGATCTTCAACAATCTACTGAAGTCGAAACATCAAAAGTGAATGAGGCAATTATTAAGGAAGAAGTCACAACACCAAATGAAACGAATAAACAAGCTAGCGAGGTGTCACCTCTTGTCGAAGGTTCTGAGAAACCAAAACGAAGATCGAAGAAAAGCAAAGATGTTTCAG
>JANVCI010200880.1:0-10540 GCA_026413465.1 Trichosia splendens | reverse complement strand
GCTCCATTAACTAATTTTACCGTGCATTCCCTACTTATGTACCCACGAGTGAAACTACGCTCATCTTCTAACTCTGTCTCTTGTTTTTCCTACCAGCAATGTAAACCCTGATTTCACCAATGACCTGTTAGATATAGACTGACATTACGTAGAGTTAAAAGTGTAACAAATATGAGCAGATTTAAAAATACTGAAGTTAATTTGACAGCAGCATAGCATGTTTACAATTGAACGACATCAGCTGACTCATTTTTATCACATCGTTTTTTCAGTGTAGGTATTGGTACGCTATTTGAGGTAGGGGCTATTTGAGGTAGGAACTATTTGAAGTATAGGTATCGGTACGTACGTATGTATAAACTGTTTCCACATATAATATTTGCGTTATACATACACATGTCACACTCGTGTTGTAATTACTTTCTTACATTGGTTATGCTGCCACAATAACTAAAGAAATGAGTGTGTGGTATCACCCGCGTATCTGATCCGCGCTGCCTCATTAATATCCAGGTGGTTATATATACTTACCTTAAATTTTTTAGATCAATCAATACGGACTTTTGATTAAATATGAAAATAAAAATTAAACATCACAGCTGGGTGTGAACCAAAGACCTTCTTCTCTCCGGGAAGGTGTTCTTAGACTGAACTACCGTAACTATTTTATTTTCAGATCTAACTCTCGATCAAATTTCTAAATTTTTATAAAACATACCAACTTCAATTTATTTCATTGGACATCCCTATGTAACTTTCACTTTGTGACGTCTTTGTTTATGGCGAAATTGAAACGGATGAGAGAGATGATAGTTTTACATTTCATGGGTTTTATGATATGTTTGATTTGCTGGCAGCTTAACATGTTGTGTTGAAATAACGATAAAAGGTAAAAATTCTCTGAAGGACTCTCACCAACTTCAAGATTTTATTATTTCACAGTTGTTTATCATCTACGATGAGTACTAATGAAAACATCGCACCAAGCGCCTCGTCGCAACAATGGCGTCTTCTTAATGTAAATAGACCAGTCGGTAAGTCTTATTATGTGAACTACATCATCTAATTTCGACTGTGTCAATTTGATAGTACAACCGTGTACTTAGCACTGAGGTGCAGCAAAATTTGTGAAGGCTATAGCTTTTTGAGGTTCTACAATTTACTTTGCCTCCTCGTCTTATGCTATGTTTAGTTTGTCACACGAAAATCAGTCCAAGTAGGTTTCGAGATGTTATCAAGAAATCTCTTGGGAAGCACAATATGTTCAAGTTTTTGTCTACAATTCGGTGTCTATGGGAGGTATAGGTATTTTTTTTATGTTGTATGATATGCAGAGCAGTTAAGGATACAGTGTACAAAAAATACGTCTTTTTCAAAAATCCTCCATGCGGCAATGGAAAACGACATTTAAAAAAAAATTTCTTCTATAAAACGATTAGAGGGACTCACCAGACCAGTCGAAGAGGTCAGTATTTTTAAAATGATCTTTAAGCTACCCCGATCATGGATCTCTAATTACAGGCCGTATAGCATACACAAAAACAAAATTAAAACGCTGCACCCTATTAAACAGTAATGATTAACTATAATTTTTTTCGCTTTGCTCGCGATTATTTTCAGTCTATTCCGCAAGTAAAACTCAAACGAAAGTCTCCAAAATACTCTAAAAATCCATCACAAGAAAACCACAAAAACTTGACATTTTTTGAATTTTTTTTTAGGCTTGAGACCTCTTGATCCGTCTCTTCACCTCACTCGTTTTTCACAAAATCAGTCTAGTGCTTCTCGAGATATTCGCGAAAAAACCCTTTTGCACATCATTTTGACTTTAGTGGTCGTCCATAAATTACCTAACGCAATTTTCGGCTTTTGACCCCCACCCTAGCCTTCGGCTTAACGCTCCGTAATAAAGGTCAGGACCCCACGTGTTGCTTAACAAATTGAAAAAAAAAAGAATATCAAAACGAGAAAGTAAAATCGACTTTTATGGACTTTTTTTACGAACAGTCGCACGCAGGTGTATTATCATCCAAAAAAACTTGAAGGGATTGAAAAAGGAAAAATATTACCACATACAGCAGCAGGTAGAGCTTAGTCTAAACATTTTTGTTTGGAGTAGAGAAGAGTAAGAGTGTCAATTCTGCAGAGTTCTCATACACTTTCAAAGTCTACTTGAGAAAATTCACCTAGGAAACGACATACTTTCATTTAGAATTTCAAAAATATGCATTAGTTTCCGATATATTGAAAATGGATTTTCGTTTGTTACGTAACGTTGATCTTGGAATTCCCGTCCCCCCGAGAAAGGCCGTAACACACCGTAACAAATTTGATTACCCCCAACCATCCCCTAGAGCGTTACGTAATTTATGGGCGACCCCTTAGCTTTCCACACAGTGTACCAAAATAACTAATCTTCGAAGTTAGGCTAAGTCTCCTCAGAATCGGCCCAGTTGCTCAGGAGCTATTGTGTGCACAGAAAATGTCTCCTTAATCAATCCTCTACGAAAAACCAATTTTATTTTCGTTTTAAGGGTGATCAAATTATAAGCCTTATTATTCCCCAACGAGTCTAAGTAGTTTAAGTGTCCTACAGTCACTGTATTTTATCAACGTATGAGGCATGAGTGCTCACCCAACGAAAATGACTGTCAAATTTTACATATTTTCATAGGAATGCCACCACTAGTTCCAGCAATCTTAGTTGACAATGATAAAATGAAAAAGAATCCTAATTTCGAAACGACAAACAGTGCCTACTATTATAGTAGCTGGTTAGTATGCATCATCTTTACTCATCTGAATATCTAATAATACTTAGTAATTGTTTTGTTTTCAAGGAACCCAAACTCTAACAATTATAATAATCGCAGCAGCACCGTTCAGTCACGCCTCAATAAGAAGTAATGTTAATCTGAATAAATCACGGAAGGAGAAGACTACTTTCCATAATATATCATGAATACGTATCATTGGTTTCTTCAAACAGTTTTATGACTAGACTTTCAAAAAATCTAAATTGAATTGAATTGAATTGAATTACAGAATTTTATTTTGAAACTGCCTCGTTGATTGATATTAAAACACAATTCGATTATTGATCTAAGTAATCGACTCCTCTCTTTTTGCTCCCAACACAAGAAGTTTTTGTTTCGACCTTAAAATTAGGAAGTAATTACGATTAATTCTATTGTTAACAATTTAAGCTACTAACCTAGGCGACATTGATGGTACTCTTCCGAAAGTCTCTTCATCATCTGGGAAGAACGGCGAATCTAAAAAAAAATATGTAAAATATTTTGCATAACTTGTACGAATCATTCAATAATAGGGGTGTTGATATTGCGCTAAAGCTAGCGGAGCTATATTGTAAATCTTAAAATATTCTTAGGAGTTTTTGAAAAAAATATAACAACAGTTGCCAATCGTAGTGCTGATTGTCAGCAGGTGACATAATCAAAAAACACATTCACTTTCCTCCTACATCAATACTCTCACTGCAAGTGGGTTACCACTTAAACACCCCTATTGTCATAGGGAGAACACCTGACCAAGAGAATATGAAATAAAAAGTAATATAAAAGTATTGTCGCATGTTAAGGCATGAATTATTGTCACATGAAAGTATTTTCTATGAAATATCATGTTTGTTCTGCGGAGTGAGACGAAATCGTCTTCTCCAGTCATTCATACGTGAATGACCTTACCTCCTATTTCATATTCTCTTGCACCTGACGGGTTTTCAGTTATAAAGTTAATGAACAGTTGCTGAAGCGGAAGAATTATAGAGAACTATTGGTCAAACATTCTTTCGAAAATCTGAATGTATGCCCTATAGAGATGGAGGAAATACCATAAAAGTATTCAAACGATTTCCACTTTATTCTGAAAGCAATTTAAAGATAAGATCTGCCATATGGATCCATCTCTGGTGGGAGCTAACTTAATTTTTGCATAAATCGACATATACCGAGCGCCCACCACCTTTTCATATCCTCAAAATCGCTAGGATTGAGATGCATATAATGTTACTATACTACCTAAGGTAAAGTAAAAATGTTCTAGCACTTTTGTTTCTAAGTAGTCTGCGGGCTTGCCAGAGGCAGGTACAATGGCCAATTTGTAAACGTTATACGGTTTGCATATCAAACTGGTATCAAACTGGTATCAAACTGGTATCAAACTGGTATCAAACTGAACACTCTGCTCACAATGTACGGAAAATTCATTGAAGAACAATTTTCGGTCTTGTCCTCCGTTTGCCAGACGGCTCTGAAGTTTCACGTTTTCACTGTCATCTGGCAGACAGAAAACAAATCCGAAAATTGGCTTTGAATATTTTTTCCTCACATTGGAAGATGAGTGATCAGTTTGATACCAGTTTGGTGCGTAAATCATGTAACGTGTCCAAATTGGCCATTGCACCTACCTCTAACAAGCCCTCAGACCACTCAAAAACAAAAGTGAAAATCTTTTGTTCGCCTTAGGTAGTAGATTAACATTATATGCATCTCAATCCGTATGGTGATGAGGGTATGAAAAGGTGGTATGGGCTCTCGATAGATTGACCACCAAGAGTAAATTTTTGGTGGTCTAACACTTAACCTTAAATGCAAAATCGTTCGATTCATCTATAAGATTTAAGAAAAAACAATTAAGATTATGGGGAATATCAACATTGTAAACAAGTGACCCAACTGCAAGCAATGACCCAACACGTTGCTAACACAAAGGTCACCACACTTCCCATTACATCAAACATATGTTAAAACAAACCATTGAACTCGATCATATTCGGTGAAAAGTGATTTACTGAATGTCGGCTACTGTTGGGCGTCATTGGTTTGTCTGCATGAATATCATTATAAAAATTGTTGCGATGAAATGACGGCAGATTATTGTCACTTAATTCTGTAATAGACATGAAAACATTAGGTTATTCCATTGCAATATTTAACAGTGCTTTTCCTATTTTACCGTAATATCCTGTTGAATTCATTTCGTTAGTTTCGAAAAGGGTTGGGTATGGTTGATGTGGAATTGGATACATAGAAATATCTAATTCTGATTTATCTTTGAGAATATCTTGTTGATCATCACTTTTGTTATACATTCGACGATATTCCCGAAATATATCAATCCTCCATATGCCATAAAGAACTGCAATAAATATTACAACAATGGCTAATGAAATTCCTGTCCAAAGGAGTAGAATATACGTTCCATCCGGTATCAAATATTCCTGATAAAAAATTAAATAAAAATGAAATTTATTTTCTATGTGTATTACTGTACCTCAATCCCTAAAATTGTAAAAAATCTATCTCGTCCATATAGGTTCCACATATCATATAGACTGCTGGCACTTAATTCGTAATCAAAAATGCTTAAATCGAAATCAACTTCTGGATCAAAGTCTAAATTCCACAAAGCTATAGCAAACTCAAAACGTATGCAGGTTTCATAGTTCGGCCAATTGTCTGGACATTTTTGAATGACAACAATAGTGACATTTTCGGGACTATGGACATACTTTCAGTTAATTACACACACAATTTAAATAAAATACGAAAATTTACTGAGCTCGCTCGACGTGAAGACCATGCTCGGTGACGTAATCGCCAGCTGAGCTTGCTAGTACTTCTTTGAATTTTTCCCATGTTGAGTTGTTTTGTTTAAACTTTGGCAGAACTAATTGAACTTCTATCGATTGAAGTTGGGACATAGGAACGGTAACTGGTGCTTCTGTTGTTGTTATTGGTGGTGAATCATCTCCTAAGATATTTTGCAATTAGAGTTTTATCTTCTGAATATAAAAAGGCTATTAAAACCAAACATACCATATGGAGAGTACGTTAAAACAAATCCTTGATATTCGGTGAAAGTATGTTGTCCAGTATTAAACCAAATGAACAAATTAGTTGTATGCGTTATTTTAAATTTTTGAATATTCATGTTACGGCCAGTTAACTTGACTCCTTTTTCGGTAGTTGAATTTTCATGACCTTTCATGGAAGACAGAAAATGGTGTCATATCATCCAATATCGAAATAACATAGGATCGATACGATCGAAAATTCAAAAAACTTAAAAATGGGGAATCTTGAAAACAAAAGACTTTTGGAATTACAAATTTCAGACGGACGGATTTGCAGACGTAGACAGGTAAACTGACTTGGTGAATTCCATATTAAATTACCTGGGGTAGTCACATGAACATGTTTTGTCACGTTACATATGTTGCTCTAGAACTTACGTATTTTCACATGCTCCATCAGGTATTTTGGGTACGCTTCTGGATTTGAGGTATCAGGAATGTGCCCATAGGGGAGTTCTTGAGCTGAGACAGGTGGGTCCAAAGGTACAGCCAATTTGCGTTCCTTTGTAGTTTTATTCTACATATGAGACTTTGATCGGATGTGGACAAAGCTATTTCACTCTTCATATAAAACTTTGTGCCGATGCGAACAAAATTATTTTATTCCACATATCAGACTTTGGGTTGATTTGAACGAAAATTGTGGTCACCACACATAACATAATTACGTAATTACGTCATGCAACATGTGCTGACACATAACATATGTAATGCGATGAAATTTGGTAGACTGATAAGGAATATAATAAGAAACTTGTAGAAAAAACTTTTTTTGAGTCGACATTGTCCGCTGGTGCGGATCTTAGAAATTTTTGAAATTTCGAAAACCATGAATTTTACAAAAAGATATAACTTTAGATGTTGCCAACCGATTGGTTTACACTAATAGATCAAGAGCCTGGCGCCAAATTAGTCCCAAATTGCTCCCAATGTAAGGAAATTACCGATACCACCTCCAACATACGACCTGTGTAATTTTTTCAGAATCTTACATGAACTTGCTACAAAATCTGCATTTAGTTCAAACCGATCAAATGGCTACATCTGGAGTTACGATTTGTCAAAAAACTAGAAAGGAGCGCAAATCGGCTGTGCCAATTTTATCGGAGACTCGTGCGAATGTGTGTCCTATTTATGTATGCATGCATGCATGTATGTATGTATGTATGTAATGTACAACTTTACCCTTACACCCACCTGTCTCAGTTCAAGAACTCCCCAAATCCAGAAGGTAACCCATAAAACCTGATGCAACCTATCAAATTAGGTAAGTTTTTCACCTGGTAAGAGGTGAACCCATCTTAGTTCAAAAACTCCTCTCTGAACACTTTTCCCATGCCTCAAACCCAGAAGTAGACCCATAAAACTCGGTGGAAGCTATGAAAATCCCAAAGTTCTTGACCTGGGAAGAGTTGGACGCATCTCATCAGTTGAAGCACTCACCTACGGGCACCTTTCTTATGCCTCAAATCCAGAATGGAACCCATAGAACCCGATGGAACCTATTAAAATCCCTAAACTCTTGACCTGGGAAGAGGTGGGCTCATCTCAGTTGAAGAACTCAAATGTGGGCACCTTTCTTATGCCTCAAATCCGGAAGGGAACCCATGAAACCCGATGCAACCCATGAAAGTCTCTAAGTTCTTGATCTGGGAAGAGGTAAACTCATCTCAGTTCAAGAACTCACTTATGGTCACTTTTCTTATGCCTCAAATCCAGAAGGAAACCCAGAAAACCAGATGGAAGCTATGAAAATCCCTAAACTCTTGGCCTGGGAAGAGGTGGACTTATCTCATTTCAAGAGCTCACTCATGGGCACCCTTGTTATGCCTCAAATCCAGAAGGGAACCCATAAAACCAGATGGAAGCTATGAAAATTCCTAAGTTCTTCACCTGGGAAGAGGTGGACCCATCTCAGTTAAAGAACTCAGCTATGGGCACCTTTCTTATGCCTCAAATGCAGAAGGGAACCTATAAAACTCGATGGAAACTATGAAAATCCCTAAGTTCTTGACTGGGAACAATATTCATCGAGTATTTCAACTAATTTCCAAAAATCCAAAATTTTGGGGCCTCACCTCATTCTGGACACTTTGGGGAACGGTAGCGGGTCGGAAGTTTCCAGTGTTTAACAAAATTATTTCCCATTGAATGGACAAAGCATTGCTAAACAATAGTTCATTACTTGCAGAGCAATTTGAGGTGAAGTTTAGGTCAACCTCAACTTTTACTCTGAAATCACCTGTAGCACCTGATTGACTTGACCTGGAAATTTTAGGAAATTTGTTCCGCGTGAAATTTCCTATAACTTTGCGTTCGTAACCAAATCGAGATTTCCATTCATTTGCTCGCTACAGCTGAAACCAAAAATTGGGGCATTGTTGGCGCCTCCCCAAAAATGTGTCTAACAAAAAACAATTTTGTCCATGTTTTCTCCACGTTTCAAAAGGTTCCCTACAACGTATCAAAACTTGTTTTTTTTTCATTTTCCACCCCCCAGACCACTTGGGGGAGCTGCGCACGGACAGACAGACAGACATACATCGTTCAATCGACTTACTTTTCAATCCTGAACATAATTGCCCAAGACAATCTATGCCGATTTCGATTATTTCTCAATGTTACACGATCGCTGGTGAGTCTAATTAACGTTTTTCGAAATTTCAAAAATTCTAAGGTCCATACCTGCCAACAATGTCGACTTAAAAAAATTTCGTTCTACGAGTTTCTTATTTCAATATTCCCAATCAGCCTACGAAATTTCATCCATTTTAAAGATGCGACTGCACAAACTATTCACAATTTAGTAACTAAATTCGTCATTTAATTGTAATTAGTCCACACATGTGTTTCAGACACGTTGAACGTACTGAAAAAAACCCAAAACCTATTTTATATTCGTCTTATCGTAGTAGATCCAGTGTCAAGTCAAAAATTTTGATTTTCAGTCAACCAAACTCAGAACATAATTTTTGGCGATTGGCCCGACCTTGTGTCTGGATGATATTTAATGATTATGTGAAATTTGATTTACATAACGTTATAATTTCAATTCTAATATAAAAATAACTCACCACCACGAAAATTGAGAGTATCTGGAGACAGGGGGTTTAAGTCAAGGTAATGAACGATTACATCAATTCCCGTGCAGTTGGTTAGTGTCGCACTAAAAGAGAAGATATTCCAACCAGTGATTTCATAAAAAAATTTCTAATGAACCTGTGCGATATATTCAAATGTTCATCATATGGCAAAGGAAATCCAGGAGACGTAAAGAGTCTAGCTGATGGATTTTTTCCTAAAAAGTCTTCCAAGTACAATTCAAAGGTTTCATTTCGATATTTTGGATCAATTGTGGTTGTTTCTGGTTCCGGAGATGATGATTCAGGGCTTGTGTTGGTAGTCTCAGTAGATGATGATTCTGCTTCACTTGATTCTTCTGGAATTGGTGCGGTGGAAGAATCAGTTTCAGTTAATTGCTCCGGAATCGATTCGGTGGAAGGTTCAGTTTCAGTTGATTGCTCCAGAGTCGATTCGGTGGAGAGTTCAGATTCAGAAGAACTACTTTCGGACGCAATATCAGTCGATGTTTCTGTTTCAATGTCAGTCGATGTTTCCGCTTCAACGTCAGTCGATATTTCCGTTTCAATGTCAATTGATATTTCCGTTTGATTTTCCGTAACATTTGTATTATTTTCAGTTTCATTTACAGTCACTTCAGTTGAATTATCTGAAGTCGCAGAGCTTTCACTCGTCGATATTGTTTCATTTTCCTTATTGTCATCATTCGGAAGTGGAATATCTAAATTGTTGGCAGATTCAGTAGAGAGGGAATCGCCACTATCGTCTACAATTGACACATTCTGTCTAGCCAGAATTGCAGCTTCTTTTAAACTAATGTACTTAAATTGATTAGTACTTGTATCTACTGATAACGATCGCTGAACTGAAATTACAATGCTATGTAAGACATGAGATACACACGTAAAATGTACAACTAACCGACACAATTAAATAAAACAACAAACCCAAAAAATTTTAAAAACATTTTTCCATTTCTATGATTTAAAACCAATTTTGCTAAATTATTTTCAACGGAACGGTGCACAAACACAATAAATATGTTTGAAAAATTGAAACGTAGGTATATGAGCCAACAAAACTTATCATAGATAATACGTTTTATATGGTGAGAATATACGAGTTTGATAGCAATAAAATTCTAACGATAAGATAAGGCGATTTTTATTTCAAATATACAAACGTGAGCTGAGCATGAACGGAGAAAGAAATGCATACGATAACAATCTAGATAACAATACGAAGATATTCGCTATCAACTTGATGACGTATTTAATATTTTCTAGAGCATTTCCACCCAGATCGATATTTCAATATGTTGGAAATTTTCATAATCATGAATTCAGCCAGCCTGTAACACCAATTCATCTGCTTAAAAATTTTTGAGTGTAAGCGATAGAAATAAAACTAGCAGGAACGAGAGGCCTAACATATGCTTTTCACGACGGGCGTAAAACTCTATTCAAATTTTTTTGTGTTATTCATTGTTTTTTTGGGTCATTCATTAACTACGTAAGGGTCCCAAGGGGGGGAGGGGGATCAAAAAATCTCTACATGACCTTATGTCCAGGGGGAGTGGAA
>JANVCI010200769.1:0-10544 GCA_026413465.1 Trichosia splendens | reverse complement strand
CAATGAAAACGTGATACTATCTGTCAAATAATTTTCTCTGGTGTATTGCTTTCTAGCTTTAAGATGCTTTATTGGTAAACTTTGAATAGTGTTCCTTATCCATTTCGTGAAACATTCTATGGTTGAGCTTTGATATAACTGCTCTTTGGTTACTTGTATTATCACTAATATTATAATCATCACATCTATCACAATTCATATCAATAATCATAGTTGTTCAAGTCAATTAAAAAACTCAATTGCTATATTAGTCACATTGAACAAATCTGAAAATCCACTAGTAAATTTTTAGTTAGCGCAGTCATTTATAATGTACGGTGTATCGTTTGGGAGTGGAAGCCACAATCACATGCTGAAGATACGCCGGATCCCATTTGTGCAATTATTGTCCGTGGTTTTTCCGAATACAATTTAGTTGGGTTCAAGTATAGCGAGGCAACTCAATTCCAGGAAGCATTACGTTGGGGTCTTCGATGAGATTTGAATTCAAGTTCAGATCATTCCATTGACTTTTCCACTCAGCACTCATATAATAGTTTCTGTAGTTGATTTCTTTAATTTTGATCGAGATTAGATTTAACAATCTTTGGTGCGGTTGGTTCACATATTCGGTGGGTGGATAGTCTATAACTTAACGTTGATAAATTCGTTTATTGGTGGTTTTAAATGTTTGTGTTCATCATCGAAACGAAATTCAAAAAAGCGGAAAAGCCAAATTAAATGACATGATAGATTACACAAAAATACACGAAATAAAAGAAAGCCATTGCAAGTGCCAAGATGTTCCACAATTTGTTATGGTGATTTTTAGTTTATTCTGTGTAATTTTCCAACTAACTTTTCTTAAAACTTATATTCCGGAGTACAAAAATTAATTTAGGGGCCGTCTATAAATGACGTCACGCTTTAAGGGGAGAGTTTCATCAGAATGTGACGAAATCGGGCGAATAAGAAATAAAAAGTTGTGGTTTCAAGATTAAAAAAGGATTAAGATTAAGATCAATTTATTAATTCTCTGCAATCATGTCATGCACAATAAATCTAGTTTTGAAATATTCTCCAAGTACATCGTCGTTCTAACCGACTCTAATAGAAAAAAACGAACCACTTCTTTCAAAAACTATAACAGACATTGCCTTGCATGGTTTTATTGAAGGATAACATCGATAATGCTCCCAATAATTACTCCCAAGGGTTGGCCAACGCGCATATCTGCCACTGGCTATTAATGAAATGATTTGCAAAGAGAGGGAGAATAGTACCATTTTGTCTGTCGAAAAACATTTGGAATGTGTTTGTGAGGACAAATTAAAACAGCGTTATTGTTTTTTTACGGTCTGTCAGGGTCCCCGCTAAATAAATTCTAATTTCTAACTTTGACTCATCCGTGCAAGTTCAACAATCTTCGTTAGCGGCAAAATGTTTTCAAGCAAATTTTTAAAAGAAAGAGAAAGTGCTAAAGTCTCTCATTTTGTAGTTGTGTATATATATACTTGTATAGTAATGCAAATGCTGATGGTAGAGTCAACATATCGATCATAGTTACCATTTGTCATTAGTGAGATAAAGATGCTTCTGAAAAACAGTCGAAAGAGTTTTTGTCTAATTTTACAATTGTAAGAAAGTATTTGTAACACAAGCAATGCAGCTGTTAAATTATATTTTTCATATTAATTGCAGGACCTATTTGGTGATCTACAAATAAAATCAACATGGATGCACCATCTATGGTTCATCGGTCTGGTGATACATTGATTGTAAGAAGTGTAGTAAGTGGAGATCAATTGTATCTGGACAACAACGAGTCCGAAGGCGTCAACAAGTTGCTGCCATACCGTCACGCTTCGTTCAACAATAATAACAATGACAACGAAAGCAATGGAGACGTAGACGATTCGAACTTGGACACCACTTCTAATTTGCCTCAGTGTAAAATTAAACGAAATTACTCTTGTAACAATTGTACATTTTTTACACAAAATCCAAGACATTTTTTGACGCATCTGAAAGATATTCATGGCGAAAAGATTATAATAAACGAATGCAAATATTGCTTGTATGCATCGAAACATTACCAAAAATTGGTTAGACACATGAAAATGGTGCATGGTTCAACGGACGGATTGGAAGAACAGGCACAATCACGAAAACGTGCGTCTCAATTGGCTCGAGAACAAAAAAAGAGAAAAAGTAGTTTGGAAGACATTCATCTTAATCACCCGTTACCACTAATTCAACAACAATCTCAGCCATTGTACGTCAATAATCAATTGCCAACGGACACGTCGCCCAGTCCCGAATACCCTAACAATAAGCTACTCAAATGCACAGTTTGTGACTATTCAACATTGCATCGTGAGAAACTAACCGACCATGAACGTGAGGAGCACAACAAAACAAAATTTTTCCGTTGCGAAAAGTGTAGTTATGTAACACACATCAAAGCTCGTTTTAGCAAGCACGTTAAATACCATTCAATGCCCATGATCAAGTGTGTCCTTTGTGACTTCAGAACACCGTACAAGTACGTACATCATTAATAAGATTCTGAATTTTATACGAAGTTTTGAAAATATTTGCAGGTGGAATCTAGATAGACATATGAAGAATCATGGAGGTGCTGGTTTATATAAATGTTCTGCTTGCAATTTCACAGCTGACATAAAGCAAAGTCTAACGGTTCATGAAATGAACCATCATGTACCGCCATGTAAGTACTCTAGTTAATAAAATTCACTTCTATGTCTTCCTCGCAGCCTAGGAAATAGCTGTAAGGACTTCGCGATTCTTTCTTTGATGTAGTTATTGTCAATGTGATTAACCACTCGGTAAGCACATCTAAGGTGTGACATCTTAGATTCATTCAAGTTTTTGATACAAATCTTACGCTGACTTGTTATTTTGAAATGTTATCCTATGGTGACATCGATATAGAATGATTACACGGGTGGGGTGGGGGACCCGGATAGTTAGGTTCGGTCAGAAACACAGATCATTCGATGCTGTGTTCCAGACCCGTTTAGTTTTCTAAACCGCAATCACATTTGGGGTCTTCCGTGTATCCCATAGTGAAGAGATGATTGTTCAGGGTACAGTGTCCCGTAATAGCACCTACAACTCCACACTCCCCTACTCCATATCCTCTTGTGTGGAAACTCGTAGTATGATTTCCCGCTGAAGTTCCACCATCGTGCATGTTCCAAACTTATCGAGTCTTAGATAGCTGACTTACATGCTGAGGGTGGTATGGGGACGCAATGTCGCAGTCCAGGAAATCTGGACCGTGAGCCTAGCCTAGCCAATTTGTCCACCGCTTCATAGCCTTCCACATTGGAGTGGTCACCCAGATGGTGACATAAAAAAAACATTGTAAATTTAGATGTATCCAATTACACACAGGATTATTGCTCCACCTGGTGGTTGTTGTTGGTGAGTGGCTTTAAAGAAGTTGTTGCTTCCATTGTATATAACCATACATCCGAGGTACTAGTTGTTGTGTTGTTACGAGTGAGGTCATATAAAATTTGATAGTGAATGCTGTACTAGGCGTTCAGTACGTCTCTTCTGGAACCATAATTCACCGCGATAATTTGTTCGTATTGTTCGGAAAATTTCCTGCACGCACAATAATTTCCGACCATGTTAACTTGACTTCACCTTCACTGTAGACAGTAGATGAGCTAAATTTTCATAACTTCTAGAATTTCATTCATGGGAGAGTATGAAAAAAACATTGAGGTACGAGTGGTGTATTTTTAGCGGACCCTCACACTCCTCCCCCTGAATCTGCTCACTAAAAAGTTTGCGACGTTGAATGGATACAAGCTGGATACAAGCTCATATTAAAGTTTGAAGTTTACACTCCTTTTTCTTTCTATACAAAAAATTAAAATTTTCATCAGGGAATTTCGACTTTTTACACTAAATACACTACCACGAATCACTTTTTGAGCTTTTAAGCAAACAAAAATTTATTTGTTGTCAGCTGATGAAAAGATTTAATTTTGGGAATAGAAATAAAGAAGTGTATGGTGGCACCTTTTAGAATTGAACAACGATCTTCAAATTTTTTCCACATTACTTTTAGAGATTAAACTTTAATATGAGGTTGAGCTCCAGATAAATCGAAGACACAAAATTTGTTCAATACAAATTTTGTCACCCTATTACACATACCTTCCACCCTTTTTAATCTGGCTTCTCCTTGGATCGTTGCCAATTAAAAAAAATCAATAACACTTTCTGGAGGTTAGCAGGACATAAAGTAGGGGAAAAGGTGAACTTCATCAATCTTATCTAAGACTCATCATAATCGTAACAAATTTCGGGAAAGAAGCACATTATCTCCAAAAATAAACTTCTGGTAGTCGAAAATGTTAAATTAGCAATAAAAAAATCGTAGACCAATTCCGTTTAACTTCGAACTAATCCTTACATTTTCCATTACCGATCAGTGAAAAAAAAGTTGGTTCAAAACTTCTTGAGACGAACAGACGGACAGACGAACAGATGGATTTTACACTCCTAAGCGGACTACCACCGGAAGTTAATGCAAATGCCATTGTTACTAGCAGATATAATTTCTGAGGCCCTAAGTCCAACACTACCACATTAATCTTAATCGAAATCCATAAGCATGCTCGTTTGACAAATACCATTCGAATGAGGTCTGCACTTAAGCTTAGGGGTGAGTAAATTCACAAAACCGGACAAAATGCAGTGTTTGCATTGCAGACGTGGGGTGATCAAATTGGGTAAAGGTAAGGCAGACTAGACATGTTATTTTTTGTACGAAAAAAATTTGTTTTCGATTTTTTTTTGCTCTCACCCCCTAAAAATGTGTAAACAAAAAATTAGAATTTTTTGAATTTTTGAAATGTTTTTCGTGTTGAATATGGCTAAAATATGGCCACCTTCGGACAATTTTGGCTAGCCATGTAACACTTCTACTTAACCTTAAAGTCCAAAAAATATTTTTTCCATTAAGTCTATTCTATTCTTTCTAAAGGTATATATATTCCTAGCTATATGAAATACACAAAAATGAATCAAATTTATGAAAGTAAGTCAAATTTTGTTGCTGCCACACACTAAAAATGTAAAAAGTGCCCAAAAATCTTAAATTAAATGATTGATGTTTTTAACAATTTCTTAGGGGCCATAGCTCAAGTTGGAATTTGTCACAATCAGCTAAATTTGACAATCTCTGTAGCGCCTGTAAAAGTGTAAAACACCTACTCAATTTTGATCTACAAACGTTTCTTTCCCATAATGTTCATTCCCTTAGCTTTCCAATGGTACAACATTCTCCATATTTGATCAAGAAATCAATTTTTTGTGACATTTTCTGTGTGGCAAGATCGGTCTTCTTTCCATACATGTCATATGGCAGTTTTCGCTGCGACGTCAATCTTAAAATGTTATCAAAACTTCTAAAAATGTATATTTAGTGTTTTTGGGTGCTTTTTAACATCATTAGTTGACGACAGCAAAAGAATTCGACAGAAAAGAAAAATTATAGGGCAGACTGTACAGATTCGAATTGCGATAATCCCCAATATAAATTGTGTCCATGGTAATATTACAAAAATAGATACAGAAACTTTTCAAACATTTTTCCTGTATTCTTCATAAAATTGTACGTCTCGAACTAGACTTTGTCGATTTTTATTCCGGTCAACCATGTCTGCTTTTTGGGGGTTCAAAGTTACACTTTATCTATGCAATTTTTTTAAATTTAACATTATCTCTCACGATTCTCTATCATTAATATTAAACTCTCTGATTTTTCCTCTATCTTCCAATTTCCTTGATTTTTCAAACTTTCTAATTCTTCCTGAATTTTTATGATTTTTCCTGATTCTCGGCTCAGCGGTCGGAGAACTATAAGGAACGGCAAATCGACGTATCCAATTTTAAAGTAGACTCGTGCTCCATTAGTGATGTGTAGCAGAATTTAAGAAAGATGTAAGGGGTTGGAGAAAGGGTGGAGGTATCTTGGGCTTCAGTGGATATTTGCCATATCATCCCTTGAGTGTATGTACCGCATATAACCATTCTAGCACTCACAGAAGCCGAAAAAGGTGAAAAAAATCACTCGTATGGGGTAGGGGAATGGAGGAGGTTCTCGTGAGAAGGGAATGTTTGGCATATCATCACCTTAGTGTACGTGACAATATTGCAGAAACCGTTGACCATTAGGGCTGGAGGCGACCAGTAGGGGCCTCCTCTTTTCCCCGGTGGTGGTAATAGATGGATTTCTTAATTTGGACCATTACGAGTTAATTTTCAGCATAATAATCAATTTGCTTTTTTATTAATGGGTCATTTTCGACCAACGGGACTTCATTCTTGGTGAATACGAATATACTTCAAATTATGAAAAAATAACACGGTCATAGCGATCTCTCTAATTGTCAATGACGCTTTGATTATTTATCGGAAGAATTGCTGAGGTTGTTGTAGGTTGAGATCTCTCTTCATTTCACATCTGTTGCCTTTTTTCATTGTCATATTACGTAATATTAATTATACATTATCCTTTATTTACCAGTGGGTCACGCATCAGGAATGAGTATGGCTCGTAGGCGAAATAAAGTCGGTGGAACCGACATTGAAGAGCAATATTCACCAATGAATCTCTCTGATAGCAGTGTGGGCATGTCTAGTGGATTAGATTTCTCTATGAATAACAATAACAATAATTCGTCACTGAATAGTTACAATGAGCCTATGAGTAAAAAAATTCGAATGGAAGAACATGAACAACAGTGGTACCAAACAATGGCTGCTGATCTTTCACAGAAACCTCACACTGAAACAGTTAATACACAAAGGAAGCCACAACGTCCTGTGCCGAATCTAATTCCAATTCAACCAGCTGTAGTAAGTCCAACTGCAATGAATTTAAGCATTGCTCAACGGAATTTTCACGACAATATTTCCGCAACAACAACGAAAAATGATCGAACGTTGAATGACTTGGCTCTTCTTCTGGGAGGAAGCGTATCCAATCATGACGTTCTCAATTTGCAAGCCACATGCGAAATGGCGGCGAATAGTAAAAGAATTTTTAAGGAGTTGATGACATTGACCCATCAAAATGAAGGTTTATTCGGTGGTTGCTCGGATAATAACGTAACAACTCCTCAGTTGTCACCAACATCCAGTACGTCATCGGTAGCCAAAAGAAAAACCGCAAATTTTTTTGAAGAGTTGAAAGAGAAATTAATTGCAGCGAATGGTGGAAGTCTAATGTGCCGTTGTGGACACTCGTCGAAATGCTTGTCGGAACTGTTGATTCATCAAAAAATGTGCAATAAACATTCGCTGTCTCCAGTAAATTTATCGACAAGTAGTAGCACTGGTTCGACTCGTTGCCAATTTTGTCGTCAACGTTGCAAGACCAGTGCTGATTTAACAATTCACATGCAACAATGTATGGAAGCAAGAAGTAATGCTGATTCAATGGAATCTTCAGATTATGGCAGTACTGATAAAGTAGATGGATGTGAGGATATTATGGATGAATCTGGAGATGAAGAAAATGAGAATGACGATGAACCTCATCCTATGGAACACAAAGTGTTTGTTTGGAATAAATTGCCTGAACGACGAGAAAATGAAAATGATATGGGAGATGATGAACGAGATGACAATATTGGTGAAGGACATGACAGAAGTGAAGACAGTGAGAATACTGAAGATGGAAGGCAAGAGAAAAGTAAATATTTTGCCGTCGAAACCGCACCCGGTTATGGGGAGGTCACCAAAAAAATGAACCCTGATGATGAACCAGCCAGTGGTTCGTTGAAAAAAGTTTTTAAATGTCCACATTGTACCTTCTGGGCATCAACAGCATCACGATTCCATGTTCATATCGTTGGTCATCTGAACAAAAAGCCATTTGAGTGTTCCTTGTGCTCTTACCGTTCGAATTGGCGCTGGGATATTACTAAACATATTCGCCTTAAGACTATTCGAGATCCTAGCCATAAAACGGCTAAAGTTCTAATGAACGATGAAACAGGTCGTCGAAACTATACGAAATACAACAAACATATCACTTTGATGAAAGTGGATGCTGAAGATGGAGATCCAAAACTTTTAAAGTCCGGTGAAATGACGCCAAGTCAGGAAGCGAATCTTTCATTTCTAGGACCGAAAATTGATTCAAACATTCCACACAAACTAAAATCAAATGATGTGATCGATTTGGATAATGAAATTCCATTGGCTTTGGTTAAACCAAACGTTTCGTATGATACGTCCACCAAAGTTACAGCTGCCTTTACCATAGAAGATGAAGGTGATCCCAATAAACAGTCAAAAACAACTAAAAGTGAGGTCAAAGTTACATCCTTCAAATGCAAGAAATGCAACTTTCGGTGAGTTAATTATTTTTCTCCAAATTCAATGTAATTATGAAACTTCTTTTTTTCAGTGATGCTAATCGTGATGTGGTTCTGAACCATGTCAAAGGTCATTATCAGGAAGCTGGTATTAAATTCGAAGACAAAAATGTGCCTGCTGCAGAACTCTCTCAGCAAATAATTTCTCAGCACAATTCATCCCCACCGATAACCACCGTCAGTCCAATTCCTACAACATCTTCATCACCAAACAAATTATATATCAGTAAGGTACGAAACCGTATTATATAGGTATAGACTTTCTCAAAATTGAAAAAATCTTTCGGACGTTGTGGATGCAATGATTCGCAAATGAGAACTTTTCTGCCACTTTTATAAATGATGAAACTATGTCTTCTAGCTCTTCAATACCGATGCAGTCATTTTAATTTCTAAATAAAGGGAAGATGTCATAACTCGACATCATACATGATTTGTTTCCGACTTAGTTTTGTTTGCAAACTTTGGGTCATCCAATTCATCAATGCGTTGTTAGAAAGATGTTTGTTTACTTTACAGTCGCTGTAAAGCGCTTCTATGCGTCTGAATTTGTGACCGAGTAAGGATTAAGGATTGGTGGTGGAATTGAAGGGCACCCTTTATATGGAATGAAAAATGAATTTCGTAGTATGCTCTGTGCAATTTGATATATTGTAACATTTTGTGACCGATTCTTGATGGTGATACTTGTATTGGGCTACTTAATCATCTAAATGCCTCATCTTCTTCTACGACTTTCAAGCTGCTTTACGTGGAATTTTATTAATATTTTAGAATCGGAGAACGGTCGGAAAGTGTCCTAGACTGTAACAAAAGAGTTAGCTAGGTGGAACCCAGCAATTTGAGAAGCATAGCTGTAGAAAGCAATACGTAAGCGAGGTGACAGCACAGTGAACTTCGTAACTTTTTCCATTTATATCCTGTATCTGATCACTTGTTTTTTCTCTTCATGTATGCATTGTGTATTGTCCGGTATTCTTGGTACAGAAGTTTAATTCGCTGGTGGCTGTCTAGGAGCATTCACCTTGAACCTTCAACACCAAGGCTCTACCTTGGTATTTTTCTGACTATTTTTTCTATTTTTCTAGCTACTATCGGCTGCAATGGGTTTCCCCAATTTGAATGTCCCACCGCAATTACAAACTACCCTCAAGGCCACTCATATGAACGACAATGATTTGCATTCCGTGCCATTGAATTTACAAAAATTAACAGCACCACCACCACAAACTGTACCAACTGATATGACAACTACATCAACAGCAGCTGCTGTATCGGATACAGTAGCACAACCAACAATTGAGCACGGTGAGATGGATGAGGCAAGTTCTCTGGGTACTTCGGTAACAGGTTGGCGAGACCCAGCGCCCTATCGCTGTGGTCATTGCTATCAGGTGTCTAATTGGAAGCATGTCATTCAGGTATTTTTGACTAACACACATTCATAAAATGAAAGTTTGCTGTTTTATTTTTGCGTTGATTGATTATTGCATCTCACCAATTTCAAGTAATTCAGTCAACAATTTTCAAATTTATAGATTGTCAAACGAAAACAGCAATCTTTCTTATCGCATACTTACCCGGGAATACTAAAGCTTTTTGGGAATTATTGCTCAAGTTATTCATTTCATTGGTATATGTGGTTTATTAAAATAATTTTGTTACGCGGGTTTTTTCCTCTTAATTTATTTTAAAGAAAAAGAGCTAGCCAATAAGGGTCGTCTATACAGTGTGTCATGTTCGAGGTGGTTAATTACGGGGCTGTCCATAAAAAAGCTGATAAATATTTTTGAAATTTTGATTTTTTTGTACATTCTTTTACAATTCGATTCTTCTTCCAACGGTTATCACTGCTAACGTTATTTATGAATGCCTTAGATCCTAAGACATCCCTCGCCTCCAATTTTGACTTTAGAAAGAAAAGAAAATTTTTTCTCAATCGGTCAAAAATGAAATGTACCCAAGCGCCAAAAAACTTATTAAATTTCTTGAAAATTTCTCACATTTTTCAAATGTGTTAGTGCGGTAGCGCAGTCGTGACGCAGTCCACACCCCCCCCCCCCCGCGATCGCGAGCGTGACGCCAAAAAAAATTTCCATCATATTATAGTTTTTTACGTAACTAGGGAGACAA
>JANVCI010200658.1:0-10544 GCA_026413465.1 Trichosia splendens | reverse complement strand
CAATTTAATTCTGATAAAAATTGTCTTCTCATTGCGTATTAAATTTCTCATTTCTTCCTCACTATAATTGCATTTTGTACAATGGAGTGTTTTTAACAACCAGCATTTTATGTGATATCAATGTTAAACCATATTCGTAGTTTGTTTTGTTTGCATCGAAATCACAGAGTAAATCGAATATCGTTGGAGGGAGCGCAAAAAATTCCAAATGTCAAAAGTGTTGACCTTCAGTTTTGTTTTGTTTTGTATATAGTATAACATTGCTGATTTTGGGCAAATCGCCTTCGCCACAAAGACAACAAAAAATAGTATAACATTTACGCATAAAAGACCACGGCGCTTGTTTGGAAACGAAGTGAAATTTGTTTAGTTTTTATAACAATATTTGTTACTTTTTGCACTGCTTCATTGAAGAAGAAATTTGGATAAAATCTGTGCAAGTTTGAAAAGGTGACAAATGAACATAATATTGTGTTGAAATTAATGTAAATCTGCTGATTAACGATACAATCTTAAGATGAGTAGTGCCGCTGTTCGTGCTTCATCAAATGCCCGAATTCTATCGTCTTTAAAATCATCGCCAAATGTTGTAGTTGCAGGAGGCACAGGAGGCATTGGACGAGCTATTGCAATTTCAATTGCCAAGCATTGTCCGTCGGCCAACATTACGATTATTGGCCGAAATGAATCTGCTGCCAATGACGTGCTTTCACAGTTGGGACCAAAATCACAATTTCTACGTGCTGATGCATCACTTATGTCCGAAATACGTGATGTCACAAAGAAAATCACTGCTGTTGATATGCTGATACTGTCGCAAGGAATATTAACTATGGCTGGCCGTACACCAACTGTAGAAAACATTGATAATAAATTGGCTTTACATTACTACGGTCGAGTGTTATTCGTTCAAGAACTTTTACCTCTGCTTCGAACATCTCCGAATGGCGGCAAGGTTCTCTTCATATTGGATAGTATCAATGGCAATCCGGATAAAATCCACTGGGATGATATGGCGCTTGAAAATTCATATTCTATAGCTGCAGCTGCAAATCATGCAATAACTTTCACTGATCTTGTTATACAACACTTTGCATTACAACCAGAAAATTCAAATGTCTCATTTACACATGGGTCACCTGGGCCGGTTCGGACAGGATTAGCAGACAATCTACCTTTTTATTTGCGGATACCATTGAAGGGAATTATGAAATTGGGCGTTGGAGCCAGTCCAGAAAATTGTGCTGAATTTATGATACACGGTATGCTTGAAACTGACAAAGGATGGAGATGTGTAGATTCCAAGGGCGAAATTGTTAAAAAGAAAAAACCAACAACCGATGACATGGTGCAGAAAGTTTGGGATCATACGTGCCAAATGATTTCTAAAAATAATTAAAACGTCTGGAGTTTCGTTTTCATTCATTTTTATTACTAATTACACAAACATTGTGTGTCATCGGAGGGAGGTGACATCGCACAAATTTATATGTCTTGTTAATAATTGTATGTTTTGTGTTTTTAAATAAAAAATTTCACAGAAAATTGAATTTTGTCAAATACATTACGTAGTCTGTTATCTTAAAGACTTTCATTTGACTTGCATGCGAACTCTTAACAACGAAAGTTACATAAACTTAAACATTGATTATAATTGATAAAGTATTTGCGTTTATGGACTGTTCATTCAGGCCCGAACTGGCCATACGGGCGAATCGAGCAACGCCCATTCGGGCGATCGGGCCCATTCGGGCGATTGCTATTTTGAAATAATTGAAAAAAAAAAATATTTAAATCTGCGCCATATTTTCAAAAGACAAACCGTGAACATTTTGTCGTGAACTGAACAGTATGTACACAGACTATGCACAGAATTTACACACACTGTACACAGAGTGTGCAGAGACAATATTCGCAAAGGCTGTGTACATTCTGTGTATCAACGTTAGAACGCTGAAAACATATATGATTCATATATTGTGCGTCAACCAAACTTTCTTACAAAATGAATTTTGCAAAACTCAATTTGAGGGTACACAACAAAGCTCAAATAAACTGTATGTGCATTTTCTGTGTACTTTTGCGTACATTTAGCATATTTAAACACACATTCTGTGCGTATTTCTGTGTTTTAATACACATTCTGTGCATAATATTGTGATTTTTGTTTACACAAAGGTAAACACAAAGGTACCACATTGGTCTGAGGTGGAGTTTGTACACATTTTATGTGCATTTTCTGTGTTCTTTTGCGTGCATTTTGCGCATATTATTGCACATTTTGTGCGTATTTGTGCGAGGTTAGGAAATATATCGCAATATTTCCACAGCGGAAAATTTCACTCTAATTTTCTACTATAAGGGTTATGGTCATACAAAAATGAGACGTCTCAATATGGTCCCAATTAAGAAAACTTTCCGCTGGGATGTTGTTATTCACATTGTTATTGTGTTACTGATGCGTTATTATACGTTTGAAGATATTTACTTAGTTGCTAATTCAGCCAAACAAGCAAAATACAAGTGTTTATTACTCACGAAAAACTTCCTTTTATTATTATTTAATATAAAATTCAAGAAAATGGAAGAAGTTCATTTGATATAAATAGGCGTTGGCATTATTGAACGTTCAGTATATTAAAGTCTTTTGATTAATTTTTAATACTTTACAAACGGAAGAACAGAAATACCGTGAAATAATAAAGTAAGTAATTGAAAATATCATAAAATACCTCGTAAAACACAAACGCGCTACAGTTATTCGATTACCGAAATCCCTATCTTTAGAAATTTTCATATTCTTAGATTGTGACCCTAAGAACAGTCGATACATTAGTTTTGGCGCAAACCAAAAAAATGTCTGTTTTTACCAAAAAAATGTACCCAAAACTGTAGCTAAATCGCGAAAGTAGATGCGACCGTAGGCTTTCTCAGGTTCAATATAGATAATTTGAACCTAATTAGTGAAAATTGTCATCCAAGATAACCGAAACTTAACACATTTTCATGCAAATATCTCGGCAAATATAATGTTTTAAATTACCTCTGCACACGCATCCACTTCCACAAAACTGCTCATATTTCTCGTTATTGGTGAATACACTATATGGAAATAAACATATATTGATTGTCACAGATATGTTTAAGACAATTGACGTCTTACTTTTTGAACTTAACTTGTTTAAAAATTCAAAACACACATAATAATGTGTTTTTAAGTCAATATCAATGATAATCAACATTATATCGATTATTTCCAACAACGAGAGAAACGAGTAGTTTTATAGCAGTGGATTCGTGTGCATGAAAAAGTGTAAAGTTTGGGTTATATCTAGGATGACGATTCTCACTAAAAAGGTTCGAATCATCTATTAAATCATTGAGAAAGCCTTCGGTTGCATCTACTTCCGCGATTTAGCTACAGTTTTAGGTACATATTTTTTGGTATGCGCCTAAATCGATCGCTCTTAAATATGGTCAATTTCTGTAACAAAGTTTCTTTGGCGTGTATTCGAGTAAGTTTAATTTGTTAAGATGGAAATACTATTGAAACATATCATATCACAAGGTTTTTTTTTATTATGCAAGATTTATTTTAGTAGTTCAGTAGTATAGTAGTTGTTACATTAAGTTAAATAAAAAATTTCATTCAAACTCTCACATTCAGGAATTGATTCGAAGACTTTGGCTACATTATATCGTTGAATGGCCAAACTTATTCGTTGAATAAAATATGATTTTGCTTTTTTGTCTCCTGATTCCTTATTCAACAGATGTCCAATTTTTTTCACAAAATTTTTAGTAGAATCACCGAAAGTACCAAAAGACTCTACGGCAAAAGGAAGAAAATGATGATTTCTTGCTAATTCTTGATATAAATTTTCAAGTTATTAAAATTTATCATAAATTTAGCGGTGAAAGTAACATTTTCGACTCTTATTTTTGTTTAAAACATTAGCTTTAGTATAGTCTATTTAAGAATTGTCAATAAAACTCAGTTTGGTTTTCAATTTAATTCGTTAGATTACTTCTATTCCAAACTAGGTATACACAATGAAACTATTTCTAATCGTTATCGTTTTGCTCGCGACTGCTTCACTTGGTAAGTTCTTGAAATGTTTTATTTCTAAAATTTGTTTGATGATAAAATTATTATTTTACTGAATTTTACTAGGCCTCGCACTTCGTGTTATTTATGCTGCGGGGTATAATCAAGGGCTTGGAGGAAACCCAGGAAATACCAGATTAGCCCAGGAAATTGATAACGGGAATGGACCAAAGTTAATCGAAAATATGAAAACATGGTCGGATGACAAATTCGAATGCAAAGAGTCGAAACTTCCCAATACAATCAGCTGCAAACCCAACAAGAACGTAGAAACAAAAGCCGAAGCGAGTCAAGAAATACAGAACATGAGAGAGCTTGTGTGTAAAAAACTCAAAGAGTGTAAAGCAGCAACACCAGAGTAGTTTAATTTTTTTTTTTTTTTTTTTATTTCGATAAATCAAAATTCTAATCGATTTAGTATTTATTGAAATCCGTTTGATCACATGAAATGACGGTTACAATCTATTAAGCGCTTATAAAGTTAAATCAAAAAATTAAAAATAAAAATAAACTATAATCATAACAGCAAGAGTCTCATTCACTGTGTGAATGCATTTTAAAAGGTCTGCATTTAAAAAATCTATTAGAAAACATCAAAAAAATGAGCGACCCTACCATCGGGTCGAAATTCGCAATGTTATACAAAACACCAACAAACCTATAACTAAACCAGCTGAAAAAATACTAATGAACCAAATCGTCATAAATCTCATGGAACGTGGGAGTTGAAAAACTCTAAAATCAAAATCATTTTGAACTTTAATGAACAGAACAGAATACTCGAATATTATCATAACATACTAAGCACCCATGGGAAACAATGGCAAAGACTGACATATGACAAAGTGGCCCCAAGCCATATAGCGTCCGAACTACAGATCCTAGAAAAAATTGATGTATGGACGAGTTGTTCAGTATCGCAATTGCAACAAGTTGCCAATACATCACTTTTTTCTATGACCTGTAGTTTCGACGCTATGGCTTTGGGCCACTTTGTCATACATATGTCAGTCTTTGCCATTGTTCTCATGCGTGTGAGTGTGTTCAATTGAAGTTGTTTAATAACATACATTGTTCACCGTATTTCATTGTTTACATTTGCCTCCACAGATCAAATGTCATTTACTAAAACGGGGTGCCCTTGTATCACGTATCTCGCCGCACACCTAGAAGAGCAATACAATACGATCCTCACCTCGACACCTATGACCAGTCCTCCAGCCACCTTTGCTTTCAAGTAGAAAGTTTCGACATGTCTATTCCGGAGTCACATAATTCCAACGGTAAATTTTACAAACACTCTTCATACTATGGTGGCTTCGTGACGCATTCTGATGTGTCGCTGTGCTTCAAATAGCTTTGTGCATTCCAACTGAAATCCCTTCATCAACATTTCATAGTTTTATTTTTCGTATTTCTTTCCTACTTGACTTTGTCTGTCTGCGTGTTTGTTTTTCTTAGTTTGTAAGATTCACATCATCATACGACGGACATGGCTCAGAGGATACGATAGCGAAAAAAGTCCACCTGTGTGTCTTTCCGGACGTAATTGTCAACAGATTTTGATGATTACACCTTCAAAAGATGTAGTTCCGGAGGTAGATTTTGTTGAGGGTCTCGCCGAGTGTCAAAGTGGTGTCAAAGTTTTCTCGACCTTCATAACTCTCTCTATAACTAATACCTTGCATTTCACTCGAAGTAGAATTAGAATCGTGTTATCAGAGCATACATTTTTACGCATGACTTTATTATACCTACCATTAAGGCTATTAAATTCCTATACGAATTCATTAGACAAATTTCCAAAAGGTATTTATCTTGCGAACTGTTTACACTGTCTTTCTTCTCATAACTTTGTATTTGGGATAATACTCAACAGACATGTCGTTAAAAACTTTACAACATATTTACCGAATCAGTGTCATTATCCTTTTGACCTTTATACGACTGCGGTTCAGCAAAATCGTAATCCCAATTTTTGGTATATTTACCTTTCAAGCTATCAAATCTAAGATTAAATCAATCAACGAAAAGAGACCGTGTATAACGTCTGGTGAATGTTCAACATCAAATTGCTTTTCGACGGTATTATAAAGTCGTATAATACATCTTTCATCCACACTACACTGCGAAATCTACAGTGTGAAATCAGTATAAAACATACTCGCAGTAAAACCGTACATATAACGTTTATATATTCGAACCGTAACATGCGATAAAAGTTCGCGCAATTCATCAACTTTATAGCTTTTGGCTAACATAACACGTTTATCTTACACATAATGCTTGATAAGTATGAGTTTCATAATAGGTGTCGAAGAGGACGAGTAAACAAATACCTTATGAAAGGATATTTGTGGGCATAAGTTAGTATATTGAAAAGCAAATTAAATTCTGGAACAATTTTGCATTCGAAAATTCTTTTCAAATCGGAAGTAAAATACTATGTGACATCATAGCAGTCTATGTAGCTCAACGATGAAAACACGATAAGAAAAAAGATAGAAAAACGATTTTCTTTTTGCTCATTTCTTGTTTCTATAATGAAATAACCTGAACTTCCTTTATTAAATTTTCAGTGTGAAGTTCGATCGGAATGACATATTATTTGAGATATAAGCTGTACTCTGCTTATATAGTTACATCATGTCTAGACCGGGTATTTGAAATATTGAAGACGGTGTGTTGAAAGGAATTTTCTTATAAATAAGGTACATGTACATTGCATATCGTAGTACACAATCATACTTACAGTTGATGAAATATCTTGGCGGAGATAGAATTTTATTTTCGATATATCGACATGGTGGTGTGGTGATATCATACAACACAAAGTGAAATTTTTCAACAACAAAATATTAAAAAATTGAATTAATTTTTGTGGCGTATATATATGCTGTATAACACGTACGTCTCATTGGTACAAAAATAAATCAGGCCTCGGATTATACTTATGTGTTAGACAAGCTCAAAATACATTATATTTTTAATAGTATATTATGCTATGAGTCACTAACAAACATTTAGTGGCATGTAGCATACGATATTTTACAGTCATCGCACTTTTAAATTTACGTCGTATTTTGCACCAGCTGGTTTTGATTATTACACAACAACTATATATGTTTGTTTCTGTATATTACAATGTTAATGAAGACAACACACTCCAAACAATGCACTCACACCTATAGGTGCTAATGACAGCCGGTAATCTTTTATAAAAAAATCTTTCCATGCAAAATATAGAACCAAAAATGGTTTTAATTTGATGATTTGCCTATGTGAAAAGTATTATTTTCGTAATTTTTAAAAATTATTGTGTGTTGTGAATTGTGTTTCAAGTGCCTATAATTGTGATTAATATAACAAACCACAATAAAATTGGATTGATGAGTGCAAGTGAACAAAGAAATTATTCGACAACAAAATGCAGTTTATTATTGAAACAGATATTGATATTATACTTAAATAAAATCGCAAAATGTTGTTGTTTGTTAGCAAAATGTATTGAAAAAGTGTAAAAAGTGTTTAACATCCTAAAATATGATTGATTTTATTATGTGGCTGAGTATCAAAACATTGCTGTATGAACAATAAAGAAACTTCATTTTTGTTTATAAACATAGTTCGGTGCACTTCTCGATCTTTGATAATTCTTATGATAATTTAGTCTTGTTAATGTTTACTAATTGCTGATCTTACAAATTTGTCGACTTTGAAAATTGATTTAATAAACAAATAAAACGAAGTGCGTTTGTAGTTTATAATGTAAATGCATGAATTTAAGGAAAATAAAGTCGTTTTAACAGATCTCTTACAAAGTGTCAATATGCACCGGACTAATAACATCTACTCTCAGTTTTAAATACATAAACAACTAGTTAAAGCCATCTGATGCATCAGCTGGTTAGCAAATTAGGACGTAAAATTTAAAAACACTGACTGTATATAACGAGGGAAATAAATCGATTATAGTCGATATATTATAGCCCATGTAATATAAATTGAATTAGCGATTTATTATTTACACGTGCAATGAGTAACATCACAGACATTAAATAATTTTTCACAAAGTTCACAAAATAGTTTCAAGATCAGTATCTCATCTAATTAAGAAATTGAACAATAAACATATTCTGGGACATATTTTAGGCACAATGTGTTGTTAAGATATGCTAATTGGTCGCGTGCAGACAAGTTGTAGGCTGCCTAGAGTACGACATAAAATATTTGTGCTCAATGAAGGCTATACCAGAGTGATCATTTGGTCAAGTACAAAATAAGCTCGAAATCAACGTGTTGAAAACAAATTACATGATTTCATAAAACGTTGTAAGTAACTTATTGGGAGGCTCGTATCCCAAAATTGAAAATAAACCATGACACATACAATGCCTACGTGTTGTCGAATTACGGATTTGACGGTTTGCACGGCATCATCAGTCGCCATCTGTTGATATGATATTTATATTACAAACTTGAAGTTGGCTTCGAGCCGAGGGGGAAACAACGCGAGGAAATCGTGTCCCAAGTATTTCCTTTTCCATCTATTTACCTTTCCATTTACACTATTGACCTTTCTATTTGCCTCCTATTTACCCGTCCTTTTACTAAAAAATTTGTTCAAAACTTGATTTTCAGCGTAATAACTCACATTTTTGCAAGATTATCTTGAATTCACTAACTTTCGCGTGCTATTTACCTTCTATTTTCCTACTATTTACTCGTATTGGCTATCTATTGACCGTCAATACCAATAGACCCTGTCCCAGTATTTCCTCGCGTTGTTTCCCCCTCGCTTCGAGCTTTACTTATCAAGACAAAGCTACCCAAGGCGCACTAAGTAAACTTCAAAGTAATATAAATATCACTTCAACAGATGGCGATGATGCCGTGCAAGCCGTCAAATCCGGAATGGCAATTGTAGAAGCAGTGTGATACGTAAATATTATTAATAGGAAAATGTGTTAGATGTTAAGCGGGGACCTCATCTACCCAGAAAAAGTAATTTCGCTCAGTTTTTCCATCGACTTGAACACATGTAAAATGTAAGTGTTCTAGCCGTTGGAGTTCTTTGTAAGCGACTAAATTGTTCGTGGGTAAATGAGGTCTTTTTTTTAAGTTTTGGGATTCATGCATTGGAAATGTTAGTAACAAGTTGCTTCAAATTTTCGGCGGAAACTCAGCGACTGGTCTGTCAATTAGTTTTTTGGACCAATGCCCGAGAGTTGTATGTGGGGTGTTTTTAAATTTTGAATTGAAAACGTCAGTAACGAGTCGTTACAAATAAAATGTCAGTCCACAAACGTTTTTATTAAGTACACTCATGTCAGATTACTTAGAAACTTTTATGTGATTTCTATGTTTATTTATTTCCACACATTCCACATAATATAAAACTTCGTTTCGTTGTGTATGCATATGCAAACGCCGAAATGTAGACCAGTTTAAATTTCATATGGAACTTGAAAAATAACAGAAAAATAAGAAAAAGTTTCTAAGTAATTTGACATGAATGTAGCGAGATCTACTTCATGTGATCATTTTCTTGCCTTACATCCGTCAGCAAAGATTTCCAAAATACTCAAGCGTAAGGGGATGTTCATAAAATACGTCTGCTTCTTTCAGGGGATTTTTAATACCATCTTCCCGATTAGTGCACTTACGTATCGATTTTTGTATGGAACTTCCGAATTTCTTGAACTTCACCCACCCCGTAACAGCAGATGTATTCTATGAACACCCACTGATGATGGTTGTAACAACTTCTATTGCTACTTTCTAGTTTCTATTATATTTATTTTACAATGGTTTGCGGTACGTCGCGTCATTACATGGCCGATTTCACAGCTTATTTCAAATCATTCGGAACACATACCTACCAATGAATGTACCAAACTGATTTTCTCTAATTTGAAAAGCACGAAAGGGGCAAATAATGTAAGTGTACCCAAAATATAGATTATACACTCAAACTCAGAATCAAGTATCTCTGAGTATATTATAATCGATTTGCTCTTATATTGCTTGTAATTGTAAAGCGTATCGAATAATGTCGTTATTTGCACTAAAATAATACAGGGATACAGGCATGTTAAATAAGCAATGCAGAAACTCTGGAATTAAGATTCTAGTCGTAGGACACATATACCTACTCCAATTTACACAATATACAATATTCTGATCACAAACGATTATTTTTTGATGAATGTATCGGAGAATGGTGCATTTTTCAATTTTATTTATCGTGTTACACATCGTGTAGATTTAGTTGAGTGACAAACAAACCTCTGTTATGTGTTGTGTACCGGAAAATTGAAATTCTTTTTTTCCTCATTTCGTTTAATACATCTGGGCCGTAAAAGAAATGATTGGATCTTTATTTTTTGTTTGGTGATGTAAAAATTAAGATAAAGAGACGATTGCGCGATTTTTA
>JANVCI010200547.1:0-10576 GCA_026413465.1 Trichosia splendens | reverse complement strand
AGGAACTGGCCAAGCTTGGACCTGGCTTATTATACAGGTTCCTCGCTGGGACGAATTAGACATAAAATTGGCTGTCACAGCCATAATACCAGCTAAATTACATAGTATGGTGGCTAATGTAGACATAAATTTGCTTTCGTAGCCATTTATGGCTGCAGTATCCATAATACTATCTGATTCAGCTGGTATTATGGCTGTGACAGCCAACGTTATGTCTAATTTGCACACATTTGTAGAGTTGTTCCTGGGTTTTTTCTCTGTGTGTGGTTTCAAAATTAATATGGTTCCAGACCTTTCAAGACCGGTTGATTTTTACGAGAAGAGTGGTCAGTTCTTTGCTATAATTATTAAACAGATGAAATTAGCAAGGATCGGATCTAATTTGATGTCGCAAATCGAATGATTTTAAGTCAGAAAAATTGTCATTGTCAGCACCGGGTTTGAACCCCCGACTATTGCTAACCGCTAACATATTGATGCGGATGTTAATTCAAAAAGGATTGTAAAACCAAACACGTTTTTCCCCTAATTCGAGTACATTGATTCAAAAAAATGCTTACTGTTTTCGTCCATAACGTCAGATTTCCATAATCTACCTGGTAAAACATATGCACCAGGCGGTGTTTTCATACAAAAAGGATAGTTATTGCGAATGGAATAGGGAAAATTAGAGCCGAACATTTCTCGATAAAAACGATCGATTTGAAATTATCGATGGTCAAAAATTGTCGATATTTGATCGCCCAACCAAAAATTTGAAATGCATAGACTAATAAGTCCAATCTACCTTCCTAGCGGACATGTATTTTCGCGCAGGGAATTTTCGCCCAGGCGAAAATTTTTGGGAATTATCGCCCAGCTATATGGGAATTACCGCCCAGGAATCATCGCCCAGCAATTATCTCCCAGCCAAATGGGAATTATCGCCCAGCTATATGGGAATTGTCGCCCAGAAATTATCGCCCAGGAATTGCCGCCCAAGAATTATCGCCCAGAGAGAATATTTTTATAGTCGGGTAGTTTGGTATGAGAATTGCTATTTGGGAATTAGCACACAGAAAATTATCACACAAAAATTATCGCACGTAAATGAGCTATAAAATTTTTGTCGTAATGTGAAGAGAGCAATTCAGAATTAGACATGTAGATGTCGCGTGTTTATTTTAGTTTAGATTAATGTGTACAGTTTAAAAGGCTAAAATAAAACAGCGATGGAGGAATGGTTAGTGCGTCGGATTCATGGAGTCATGAGTTCGATCCTAGCTCAAACGTCATGGAATGTAATAATAGATGAAGCGTGTGTATGTGTGTTTTGCTCGTTGTGGATAATAGAAATCGTATGCGATTAAGCGGATTCTGTGCGATATGTTTGACCCGAGCTCTCGTCGCGGCCCTCAGCTGCGTTCCTGGGCTCCTCGAGCACGCCCGGTCCGGAGCAAAAATTTCTTAATATATCGCAAAGTACTTTCTATGGGATTAAGCGGATATCATCTGCCGATTTCATCTGGCGACGTCTAATTCTAAATTGCTCTTTCCAGATTACGACGCAAATTTCACAACTCATTTACGGGCGATAATTCTCTGGGCGATTATTCCCAAATACCAATTTTCATACCAAACTACCCGAGAGATATTCTATCTTGGCGATAATTCCCATTTAGCTTGGCGATAATTCCCATTTAGCTGGGCGATAATTTCCTGGGCGACAATTCCGTGGGGGATAATTTCCTGGGCGGTAATTTGCTGGGCGATAATTTGCTGGGCGATAATTTGCTGGGCGATAATTCGCTGGACGATAATTTGCTGGGCGATAATTCGCTGGGCGATAATTCGCTGGGCGGTAATTCGCTGGGCGGTAATTCGCTGGGCGATAATTTGCTGGGCGATAATTCGCTGGGCGACAATTCGCTGGGCGATAATTTGCTGGGCGATAATTTGCTGGGCGATAATTTGCTGGGCGATAATTCCCTGGAGGATAATTCCTGGGCGACAATTCCCAAAAATTCTCGTCTGGGCGATAATTCCCGTCACCCTACCTTCTCACTTAACCATAAACTCCTTGTTGTACTTTTCTTATTTACAATTTTAAATATTCTTAGGCACTGCTACAAATGTACCTTCACCGGGTGGTGATCTACACCGGCACAGTAGTTCAATGCAAGACTACGATCATTCACCAAATCAACCACACAAACGACCAAGAATATCAGAAGGATGGGCAACATAACCCAATTATTTTAACTACCAAAACTATTTGCAAGGCTTCAAGCGAAACAATAATTATACGAATGGCGGTGGAAATGGTAATAACAACAACGGTAGTGTTATTGTTTTGAAGTAAAAGTAAGTTTTAAAAAAAAGTTTATATTTCATAAATTTAACGATAAGAAAAGTCATTTTTCATTTGAACTGGGAGAGTTGCAAGAGATTATTTTGTTTTAAACAAAAAAAAAAGATTTTTTTTAAGTCATGTATGTGCATGAAAATAAAAAGTTTTAAAAAAATGGAAAAATAAATGAAAACCTTCAAACGTGTCATATCTTACATAAAATACAAACAAAAAAGTATATTTAATTAAAGAAAAGCAGTTAAGGTAATTTTGTTGATAAAATATATTATATGTAGAATAGATTAATAGGTATGATGTATGAAAATGATATTAAAGAAAAAAGAAATATTTGAAAAAAATAAAAAATGAATAAAACAAAAAATGAATAAAACACAGAACGCAAACACTTATTATATTAGTGCAATACATAAAAAAAATTAAATAAAAGCTCCCCATCATATCTGATAAAAATGAGCTTAAAAACAACTAACAAAAATTTATTTGTTCAGTTCATTACTAAAACTTTAAAAATCTATTTAAAGTGGTCTGTTGTAAAACATTGCTTAATTAAATAGTGCTTGTGTTAGTCAGCAAGAAAGATTGATTGAGCTGTGTGTCGCCTTTAAATAAAAAAAAATAAGAAAAAAAAGAGAAAAAAATTTAATAAAAAAAATTGAACAGAAAAATATTAAAAAATACGTAATAAATAACTAATATTTAGTATTTTTCTAAATAAAAACAAACATTATTAGATAAATTAAAGAAATGTTAACTTTAAATATAATAAAAGAAAGAACATTTATATTGCACTTTTTAGCCAGAAAACGTAGACATGAATTATATTTAAAAAAAAAAACAAAAGTTAAATGTTAAAATCCATATTTTGTAAAGAATATTACATAAAAGTGCCATTGAATGGTTATTTTAAAATGAAAAAGAAAAAGAAAATTGCCATTTTAAAAAGTTAAATATTTGAAAAATAGTAAAAGAATTAAAATATTATTTGTTACACGTGCAATTTCAATGTAAATATCGAATTAGAGCCAAAAAATAATTAAAAACACAATTTTTTTTAAAAATCATTTTAAAGTTTTTAACGTTGGCCGATTGTTGTTTTAAATTCGACAGAATAAACTAAAATGATGTTAATGTGGAACAGCAATAATTATTTTCAGAAAAGCGATGAAGTTTTAAAATTACAATGTCTAACTTATAATCTGCAATTTCTTAAAAGGCATTTACAAAAATTTAATTTATCTGATTTGGCGAAAATTAGAACGGAAAGGGAAACAACAACACGTATTTACTGTGAATCTAATATAAAACATAGGAGCTGTCCAAGTGCTGTCAAAGTGCTGTCAAAATGCCGTCAATGTGCTGTCAAAGAGCTGGCAAAAAATACTTGATTCAGTCGACATTTAAACAAAAATTAAAGTTTGTGAAACATCAAAATTATTTTCAGGTCAACCTGAACTGACTATTTCTTGTTTCGGGCTTTCAGGTTAGTTCATAGTATATTGAATCAGGTTCATGTTAGGTTGATCTTAATTCAGGTTCAGGTCAGTTTCAACCCGATCTGTTCTGAGCCCTTGGAATGCCAGTTGTATTCCTTTGAAGAATCTCGGATACAGGATCCTACTTGTCCGGAACGTCCGACTTTTTCAGCGAAAAACTGTCCCGAGTGTTCAACTTTTTAAGGCAGAACATTAAAATACATTCATTTTGATCCAAAATTAAAAAAATTTATCTGCGGTGCATTTCACTTAGTCATTTCTGTGAAACTGCCCGGAATGTGGAAAATTCTGAACGAAAAATTGTTCGAAATGTGTGACAAACATAAGTTGTTGGCATAAAATGACAAAATTTTGCTGCGGCGCATATCACTTAGTCATTTCTGTCGAACTGTCTGCAATGGCGAAATGTGCAAAATTGTCCGAAGTGTGTAGCAAACGTCAGTATGTTCGCCTGAAATAAAAAAATTTTGCATGCGGTGCATATCACTTAGTCATTTTTGTGAAACTGAATGGCGGAATGTACAAACTTTACAGCGAAAAATTGTCCGAAATGTGTGACATACATATGTTGCCCTAAAATGAGTAAATTTTGCCTGCGATGCATGTCATGTAGTCATTGTAGTGGAACTGTCTGGAATATGCAAAAATCTCGGCTAAAGATTGTACGTAATGTCCAACTTTTCCAATCAAAAATTGTCCTTACTGACCAACTTTTCACGAAAACCGTCCGGAATGTCCGACTTCTTAACGAAAAATCCGGAATCCTAACATTCCAAAATTCAGTGGGACCCTGCGGATAAGAATAAAAAAATAATCGATTCACTCCCATGGACACGGTAGCAGATCATAAATAATTATACCGCCAGAAATTAAAGTGGTTCAAAATGTTGTGGACGCTCACCACTAGAAGCTATTCTGAAAGTTTCAATAGAATCTAGTTATAACATTCAGACATATGTAAGGAAAATTGTTTATGACACCCCAATTCCACCACTTTCTATTGTCTGTATGGAAGCCCCTGCGCTATCCTGAAGTTTCATACACCAACCAAGACTGTCAACATCTTGTCTTTGACGTATGAGTATTACAAACTGAGTGATCGTCTGTTATTCATTTGCTTTCCAAAATCGGGAACCAAACTTTTTAATGTAGGTTGTTTTGATACACTGAAGAACTACCGTGGTTATTGATTACATGTTTTGCCGAATATTGAAAGTTCAATCCACAATCGATGTTAATGTTAGTGTCTTTTCGATTGTAAACCTAATTTTCACCTCCTTTCACCTTTGTTGAAACAATTCTAAAAGAGTTGGCGAAAAGCTTGTCAAAATTTAGTGTTTTTTCGGTAAATGCTCAAAACTAAACTTTAATGTTCATCTGTTTTTATTAAATGTGGTTGTCAAAAGGACGTAATTTGGTAACTTCCACATTAGCAGTGTCTGATACATTACCATCACTTACTCTACTATCAAATATTTGTTGGAAAAATGGACGATAATTTATACGAATAATGGGATGAGTAATGTACAAAACTAATTCGAATTAGAGGTAACCATGGCAGATGTGCGAATACCGTATTTAAATAGAAAATAAGTGATTTACCTACGTGTTACTGTGCACGGTCCACCCCATCAAACTATAAAACACATTATTTCAGAATGTCCTGTAAGATATTATTATGGAGAAACTTCTGACTTCATTGAACTGAATGACAACTGAATTGATTGGCTAAGCCATTTAGACATTATTATTTTTAATTAATTTTCTTATTGTGAACCATATGTGGCGCACGGCGTATTCGCTAAATTGGATAAATATAGTTATTTATGCTACAAGAGCTGATAAGGCGGTTTTTTGATCGAGGTAGGTTTTACTTACCCAGATCAATAAATACCTTATCAGCTCATATAGCATACGTAATTTAATATAATGAGCGATATATTTACTGAAAATTAACGTTTTTAGACAAAAAGTATATTAAATAATTAATGTAGCAACAACTCAATTCTCTACTGGCAGCATATTCAAATAAAAATCACAAGAATTCACTTCAATTTAAATCTGTGAGCTGATGAATCTCTAACAAAAATTCCGGTAAATCAGTGGCAATAAATTGTAGAACTTTTGATAATTTTTGAAAAAGAGGTAATGGTTTGGCTGAGAGAAAACTTTGGGTAACCCTGCACCTTTTTTCTCAACGCTAACGTACCAGAGTTTTCCCAAAAGCCTAATCCATTAACTTCCGGCATATTGTACTTCTGCATTCTGCAACTTGATTTATTTTTATTGCCATTCTCAGGTGATATTCCAAATGCTTGAATCCAATTGAGTGTCCAATTTGACTGTTGAAAAATTCCAATCTGAATTCAATTTTCGTCAAAGCTCGCCAAGATGTTATATACTTCTGATAGGAATCCATATTTCCTCAGCAGATGACTGTTAATTCTGTTTAATCTAAAACTCACTATGAATGATCAATAAAATTGACTTTTACTTTTTCAGTTCCAAAAACTCCAGTGGTCCAAAATTTACGGCTGCAGTCTTGTCTTCCCGAACCGTGCCATGCCACCTTAAAATCGTGTCTCCCAAATCTAATTCGTTGATTTTATTGAGACTCCAAATTTCACTGTTGCCATAAACGTGACTTCTGAGTGTCCATTACATTGAACTTCAACGAAACTCCAAGTTTATGCTTAAAACGAAAATTAGTTTGTGTCCATATCACACGCAGAAAATATGTACGATCGGCTTTATGGTAATTTACAAGTCAAGTCAAGTATTATTTCAGCTTAAAACACTTGACTAGTCTTCTATATCCAATTTCTTTTAAGAATTCGATTGAAACTTATTGAAACATTGTTAATCATATTTTGATCGTACTAGCAATTTTAACCAACATATGATTCGGCTGTAAATGGAAAATAACCGATTCTCTCTCATGGACACCGAGGGATACTAAAAACAAATTCTACCGACAGAAATGAAGTCAAAATGAGCTTCAAAATGTTGGTTTGGGTCACCTCATTTCGACCTTTTTCTATTGCTCTATGGGCCACTGAATCCTTTATATACTTCCCTTATAGCCTTCGTCAGAAAGATTATTCGGTGTTTTTTCCGAGGGCGAAACAATCAGACCGTATCGTGTCCCAAGTATTTCACTTCGCCCAATATTTAGCCTGAAGAGACTAGTATTACCTTTATTTTCCCTCTTATTTACCCTCACTTTTCCGCTTATTTACCGCTTATTTACCACTTATTTTCGTTTATTTACCTGTTATTTTCACTTATTTACCTCTTATTTACCATTTACGTCTATTTCCTCTGTTTACCTTTGCTCTATTTACCCTAAAGTATCTTCATATTTACCCTCATTTTTTCTAATTTCCTAATGACATTTGCCCTTTGTTTCCCTTTATTTCAGCCTAATTACCTCTTATTTCTTTCCAATGCCATTTTAACCAGTCCCAATGATTCCTATCATTGTTTCCTCTTCGGTTTTTTCATGGCCGGAAGAAAATAATTATCGGTGCGCGATGGACTTACTTGTGTTACGAGAACATAATTATTTCCCACTGTCTACATCTTGGTCTACATGTCTTTGACAACACATTGATGATAATATGAATACAGGAATAGGTAAAAATTGAAAGTGAAAAAGGCTACTGGAAATGTATGTGAATTATAAGGAATTATAAAATCGCTTTCGATGCCAACGTTATTAAAACTAAATTTAAAGAAATGTAAATAGATATCCGGAAATAAATACCTACACGTTACTCTTGATTCGATTGTAAACTCATAATTTGATTGTGTAAATAGAAGATTTAATTTTTACTTTTTCCACAAAGTAATCTGTAGGCCATATTTACATATGCATTGCATAAACTCGAATAATTTTTAAATTAAAAACGGAAAATCCAGTTGCAGATGAAAATTAATAAAAATGAAATAAACACAGATATTCATAATTATTATATTTAAAAAGAAAAAAATGGTATCATCTTCCGCCCTTAGCCAAAGTGTATTTTCTAGATAATAAGGAATGATTTGTTTTTTAAATAACAAAAAAAAAATGATGAAAAATTGAAAATATTGAATATTAAAGACAAAAAAAAAGCTCTTGAAATTCCGAGCCGTACTATATTATGTAATTTAATAAAAATATATGTTTATCTGTTTTAAGAGATATCTGTTAAAATATGCATATATATACGAGTGTAAACGTGCACACAAAAAAATCCCAACATAATGTTTAAATGTGTCGGAAGAAATTCTATCAAAGTGAACAAGTTTTTATTTGAAGTGTTTATGGTCAACAATTGCACAGCAATGTGCTCTTTCCATTGAGTTATTTAAGCAAGAATTGCCGTCGTTTTTTCGTTTTGTCAGTTCTAAGCAAATAACAAGTGTCTTACAATTTTTGAACGACTAGATCTGTTTGCTTTTTACAGCTTCCATCTCCATTATTAGTTCATCACAATAGTAAGTATTTGCATTTAAAAGCTATTTTATGTTTCGCCTCTTCAACTAAAAGCTACTCAGATTTTTCTCGAAATTTTAATTTTTTATATTCAAGAATGCTGTGTGTTCTATTATTACTTTCTTAATGCAATTCTTTCTTTTCATATTGGAAATTTCGTTCCAAAACTAAAGAAAAACTATAAGTTTGGGACATTCTATGCTCAATCGGATGTAATTTTTTTCCATTGGAAAAAATGAATTAATTTGAAATTCAATTTGTTCAAAAGAAAGCGATACTAACACCTCACATAATTACTTGTTTTCAGAAACTCGATGTTTACAGACTTTTTATTTCATTCAAAGTGACCATATAGCCATATATGTTGTTATAAGAAAACTGTGTGCCATATGATTAAAAGAATTATAATTTTCTATGATTTATAATTTAAAAACAATTGAAAGCAACAGCGCTATTTTCAACGTAACTAAAAAAATATAAGTTTTGTTTTAGAAAATCTAATTGAGTCACATTTATATTCACAGACACTTCGAATGGAAATTATTTTTACAGAAAATTAAGGTCAGAATTTTAAAATCATTGAAACCCAAAAACACGCATCTGAATTATGAATTTAACTTAGAACTGAAAATAGATTACGCATTGATTAAAAACTCATTTCACAGAACCCACAGACAGTTTCGTAAATATTAAAATTAAATTTGAAACCGATTCATCGTAAAAAAATTTCGAATCGTAAATAGAAGTCCCCATTCGATGTAATTGAATAATGTAACAAAGCCGTAGATCGAAATCGTTATTCTCTGTGGGTACTCACCACTCACTCCTACTTTTCCAACTTCTCAAAAATGCTCCTGTTTTTTCCTAATAAAATAAATGCGAATTTCGTGCGTTAATAAGTATTTAATGCAGGGCCGGACTGATCCTATGGGCGACCGGGTGAGGCCTAATGTGTCTTTCTAAAATGAAATTCGATGTACCACCTGTTTGAAGTATTGCAATATGTTAGATCAAAGGAAGATGCGGGAGTTTGCGAAAAAATTAATAAGTAGATAGTTAGACGTAAAAAAAAATTTAGCCCTAAAATTGACACACTTTTCCAAAAGCTGTGCCGGAGTCTTTGGTAGTATAGGTCCTGAATCTACCGCTACCTACCGCATATCACCAATCTAGGACTAATAAAATCTGAGAAAAGTGAGAAAAGACGTAAAATTGAAACACTTTTCCAAAACCAGTTTCGGGATCTTTGGCAGTTTAGGTCCTGAGTATACGCACCGCATATCACCACTCTAGGCTTTACGTACCCTGAGAAAAACATTAGTTTTAAAATTGACAGTTGTTTTCCAAAAACAGTGTCGTAATCTTTGAGAGTTCAACCCCCTGAGTGTACCCACTTGAACCCGAACCACTTGACCGATTTTAGTCATCTATTAGGTAATATTTTCGGCCGTAGAATTTCTACAACAATGGCAGTTTTCTCGTATCTCTCACATTTCTCGAGATAATTGAGAACAACTGTTAAAAACACCAAACAACTCAATTTTTACCATTTTTTTGGCCATAACTCCCAAACCACTTGACCGACTTCACCCAACTTCGAACTTAACGTCAAAATTATGATTAAATTAATCGAAATCAAAAAACTGTTGTATTACGCATATGCGTTCGCATTTCACATTTGCTTTCGCATTTCGCATATGCGCTTCGCATTTCGCATATATGCGAACAAACTGAACCTATGCGAAAGGCGGTTAAAATCAATTAAAATGCCACAACCGTTAGCGAATCTCGAAAATATAGGTGAAGATACACTAAAGTACGCTGTGAACCCAATACAAAAGTTGAGTTAAGGCGTTAGGTTCGCCAACTCAAATCTCAGAAAAAATGCGAAGTTCGAATGGAAAATTAAGAAATTATTTTAAATTCCAAAAGCTGAATCACCAAAAAATTTCAGCGCTTCAGCTCGTTCATCTCGATCACTAAATACCATCAAATCTAAATGCCGCATTGATAATATAAGCCGAAGCGAGCCACTAAGTGGCTAATGGGGAGAGAATATAACAAAAATCTTCTTTTCGAACAACTGTCCTATTCAACTGTTTATTAGATTCACACAATTTCCGCTTATTTACAGTATTTTGCATCTAAAATGTCTCAGATAGTAAGAATTATTTTTATTCTTAGTTATTCTACTACCATACTGTGTGATTTATGTTTTAACCCGTGAAGTAGTAGATTTTTATTTTGGAACTT
>JANVCI010200436.1:0-10582 GCA_026413465.1 Trichosia splendens | reverse complement strand
CTTATAAATTTAAGTTATAAGTTATACGTTTTGAGATACGTGATTTTCCCAAACTGATGCTGCGTTCGTACGGGTCTCTTTCTCTATCTTTTTTTCAAATTGTTAAAAGCTAACAAAAGTTTAAAGTAAATAAAATATTTCACTCATTGGTAGGGAAGACGGAATTGTACCCATAATGCTTACCGCGTTATTTCTCTGAATGACAATGGTGATACGTTAAGTTAAATATGTCTTTGATTTTGGTTCTCCTGTTGTAGATGCTAAAATGAACGAACAAAACGTTTAGCGTCTTCACACAATGGAGCAAGCGTTTCTACAGCAAAAGGAACAAAGATGTTCGATCGAGAAATTTTCGGTTCTATAATTCTTAGAGTCGTGATATTTAGCCCATAGTATCAGAGGATGACCAAAAAAAATCACTATCCCCTAATCGTATGTGCCGTTCAATTTCTCTTCATCAGTGTCGAACTGAGATTAAAAATGTTCGACTCGGTGATACTTCTATGGAAAAGCGGTTAACTTTAGTTACTTAACAGCCGTACTAACCCACGCGCGTTTTTGCTCATTCCACAATTTGTCTCCAGTGGAGCCGATCCTCGGCTAGGCTTCTCCATGACGTGACTCCCAATTTCTTCACGTCCTCTTCCACACAATCCGTGAATTTTAGAATTTAGAAACTTTCCGTAAAACAGTAAACGTAAAACAGTCTTTGTCGAATCCCCTTATCACTCATACTTCCCGAGACAGTTAATAGAATTCACTGAAATACAGTGAGCACTTATTATTTTCCGACATAGTATCTGTTTTTGTGGGTTTTATATGGATTATGTGTTTCAGCTTTTTGTGCGTTTTCTCATACAAATTAACATGTGCAAAAGCTTAAAAAAGCACAAAAATCTAAAGTCAGCTGAAAACTGACAAAGTGTGATAGGTGACAGGGGGTGTCCAAAAATCGAAAGAAAAGGGTGATTGGATTTATGGATGACCCCTAGGGTTCTTCCTTGGACAATTCATAACGTATAAAAGAAATGACCCGAATCGATCCACTCGTTCTCGGCATAATCTGCGGACAGAAAAAGGGCCACATTAGGGCGTATTTACGTTATAAAAAAGCATTCAAAATTAAAATTTCTCAGTCTGAGTTATATGAAAAACTACCGGTATATAAAACTGGAAAGTGAATTGATGACTCAGACTCATAGAAGAGGTACAGCAAATTTCAGGGAAGATTTCCAAATCTCCATTTATCGTAAAATTCTTTAGCTACTAGGGGGGTCATATAACCGTTATAGTACTTATGATTCGCTCCGCCCGTACTGGACTGATTTTGCTCATCTTCGAACATTTGGCACATTCAAATAAATCTGGAAAATTACTGACCGTAATTTGGCTTCTGCTGCAATTTTGAATGTACTTTTCTTGCTTTTAACTTTGCATGTTTCAAAATTAACAAAAATAGACTCAAACACCTCGAGATGGCCAATGGCTTATCCTTATGATTCTCATTTCTCTACTAATTTTCTAATTTTCTTGCCCTTTTGTTTGTTTGTTAACAATAAAACAAAATTAACGAAATTCCTATAACGACATCCCAATCATTTAATATTTATCCCACATTTACTTACCATTTTCTTTTTTTATTATATAGAAATGATGTAAACGAATTATATTTAAATGTACATTCAATTCAATCTAGTTCATAACTCCCAAAAGTTCTTTCCAAAATTTCATAACCCGGTTCTTTCAAAATATAAAAAATTTTGTTGAACATAATGACCAACCATCACGATATAAATCAATCAAAAATCTGTACAAATTTACTCAAAACATATTTACTTCCGAATTGAAAATTGTTGTGAAAAGTGAAAAAAGATTTATAATCTGCGTATAGGTTGAGCAACATGCATATAATGTTGGGTATTTTTAACAGTTTATTATTTTTTTTTCAATTTGCGGTAGCTAACCTCTAACCAACAATTTGTATAATTTTGTATTCTTTTTTTTCCCTGTTATTTTAGTTTGTATTTACTTTTTTTATTTACACAGACGCTAAATAATGTCCTCTCTGAAAACACTTTATTTCAACAAAAATAATTAAAATTTGCTTTGTATGTTTTTTATTGAGTTTGAAACACACATTCTTATCGGATATTGCAGATCGTGACATAAAAAAATGCATTGTTCGTTTACAACAAACATTGTAAGTTATCCGATCCTCTTGCTGTCTCATATAAAATGCCCTTTATAGTTATGGTAGTTCTGTAAGGTTGTTTTGCTAATATTTTGTGCGTGAAAAACAGTTTTATTGTTGATTGTAGCAAAATGAGAAAACTGAATGTCGTCCTGTATTACAACAGTTATGATGATTTTCACTTATAAAGTAATAAAGTGGGCCTTTCTTCTCTTTATTACTTTTTTAATTTCTTCCAATTTATTCGAGGTTTAAATACTTTAAATACTTTTAAATACTTTTGCCACTTAGCTGAATCAGGAGAGGGGTAGGGGCATCCAGTATACATATCGAACGAAACAAAATGTCTCATACACGTTAAAAAGGTTTTCTGAGTTTATACTTGTGGCACGCTAAAAGTGAAGCAAACCTGTATATACTTGTGACACGTATGTTTGTACGTGTATTTCGTACATTTGTGAGTATGATATGCATAATATACGTGTTACATGCATAATACAATTATTACACAATTAATTTAACGTATGCTATGTATATTTTACGTATCATACGCAGAAATATACGAATTACATGTACACATATACGCGTCACAAGCATATACAGGTTTGGTTCACTTTTACCTTGCCACACGTATAAATAACCTGCCACAAGTATACCCAAAGGCGCGTATGTGCGCTTAGGAAAATGGCGCGTATGTGCGTTTAGGAAAAAGGCGCGTATGTGCGTTTAGGAAAAAGGCGCGTATGTGCGTTTAGGAAAAAGGGGCGTATGTGCGCTTAGGAAAAAGGCGCGTGCGTGCGCTTAGGAGAAAGGCGCGTATGTGCGCTTAGGAAAAAGGCGCGTGCGTCCGCTTAGGAGAAAGGCGCGTATGTGCGCTTAGGAAAAAGGCGCTTATGTACACTTAGGCAGAAGGAGCGTATGTGCGCTTAGGAAAAAGACGCGTATGTGCGCTTAGAAAAAGGCTCGTATGTGCGCTTAGGAAAAAGGCGCCGTAAATGAGGATGTAATAGGCCCCCTGTTTTCAATTTCTGTTAATTTTTTTCTCGATTTGTGAATGAAAAACGTGATGAGAAAAAACACATCGTTGGTTAAAAATAAGTCACCAAAAAGAATTAGTAACAAAAATCCGTCTTTACAAAAAGCCGCAAACGAAGATTATATGCGCTGCAGGCAACGTTTTTTTTTAGTTTTTTAGCTTAAAATTGATTAAAATCAGGTAGGCGAAATTTTTTTATTTTTAAATTAATTTTATGCTTAAATTTTTGTGTTTTGCTTTTTAGTTTATTTAAAGTCTGGTTTAACAAAGACTGAATAATGTGCCGCAGTCAAAATTTTTTGATAAGAGATGGTGCAATTAACCAGAAATGACTTCAATAAACTTACTCAATGGGCCACATTCAAATTATTTTTAAAGATTTACTGTGCACTTCAATATTGGAACTCTTGGCTGTTTTGTAAAGGGGTTATAGTGATAACAACTGATAAAAGTCGAAACATCCTTGTACTGGCCACCACTATCAACCCCGAGGCCGGAAGAGTGGCTCAGTTTCGATATTTTATATCACTGATATTGCACGTGTACTTAAAAGTTTTTGCTACAGATGGAGTACAACGCACGTAATAGCGCATTCGAAAATAAATCAAATTTCAGAAAAACTAAACAACAATCGCAACTAAATTTTTCGACTGTTTTTGAGTTGCTTTATGATTTTTTTTTAATTCAGCAGGGCATAGCCTCCGCTGTATGGTCATATATTCTTACCTCCAGTCGCCGATTTCATCGGCGTTGTTTTAGCCGCCGATTATAGATCGGCCGGCTGGCGCACGCACAGGTCTAAATAAAATATAGGGAAGGGTTGTAAATTATGATGATATAAATTAAAAAAATTTGAAAAGAATAACCACGATTTCTACAGTGTTTGAAACACGATTTATTTGACCATGTTGGCCCGTTCTCTTCGAATAAGAATTGAATTTTGCATCCTAAACAAAAACAAAATAAAGTAATTGAAAGGATGAACCGCTGTTCAGCAACTTTTTTCACCTTTTCACATTATTTTCGAAAATATTACAATTTTCGCATAAAGGCACAAATTGTCAAAATTCCAAAAAGCGCGCCGGTTGATTTGACATTCACTTTCATATAGCTAGTCCGGCAATTCCCTCATACTTTGAAATTATATTTCACAAAATTTCGTTTCGTTAGAACGAACGTTGCGTAACGAAAATTTTTCTGTGTTACACAATTTTATTTTTTGATGAACTAAATTATTTCTTAGGGATCATTCATAAATCCTGTCACCCTCAGAGGGGGGAGGGGGTATGGAAAAAGTGGGACAACATTGGACATGGGAGGGTAGTACAAAGGCATTGGGACGTCCTTAAACTTTTGGTATAAAAACTATTTTCGAACGAAAAATCAGAATCACAAGCGAATAATAATTTCACCATTGCACCATAGAAGGTTTTTTTGTATTGAATGAAGCCAACAAGAGACAGCGGTGGGTGGTGATTCGGAGTGACTTGTTCATCACGTAAATGTGATAAGAAAGAAAAACAAATAATATTCAAGGAAATATAGTCTTCGAACATTGAAATTGAAGCTATATTTTTTTGTTTCTAAAAGAGGACCTCCATCGGCGGGAGGGGGCTGTCAGCTAAAAACTGACACGGTGTGATATGGGGGAGGGATTTATGGATGACCCCATAATGCCAATGCATTCTGAGAAGTTTCGGACACAGACATTAGTGATAGTTTATTTGGCTCAAATATAGTGCAAATATTGTGTTTTGGTTCGTTTATTCACGGTTTAAAGTAGACCGAAGTAGAAATTTGTTCGTTGCATTCTAAAAAATTATTCAGCAAACGAAAAGTAGAGGAGCATAAATTTGTCCGCAAAAAAATCGAAAGAATACTTTTAATTTGGATACACGAAATGTTGACGTATGAATAGTGCAAATACAAAAGTTTTTGATGTAACTCTTAACATTTTGTCGCACAAAATGTGTGTGCGAAAACGAATGGAGTGTTAGGGCATAAAAATAAATAATTCTGATTTTATTTATGGAAACTATATTCAGATGCAAACTTTTCGTTTTGGCATACATTTTTTTTTCTCTTCAAATTATCAGCTTAGCAATAGACGCATTTTTCTTTTCGTTTAAGCGAACACTGCTGAATCATCTTAAAAAGTGTTCCATAAATAAGTTTAGTTAATTAAATCGTATTCAAATTCTTCATTCAATATTATCTCTAATTTCAATGAAATTTTTAAGTTACTTTTCATCAAACAAGATGCCAAAACAATGAGACTCTCATCACTTCATCGAACAAAACACCCTCCAATAAATTTTTCCAATGATACTTTACGCATTCATAAGAGGGTCATTACCATTTAATAATTACTTTTCAAGAATTTTTCCAAAGTTTAAGAATACCAACGTAAAAACACTCTTCAACCCTTTCATAAAATATATAAAACTCATTGACTTCGAATTTCTAGTGAAAGATTTAATAAAATCAGCAATAAATCTCTTGGCCAAAAATAATATTAGCATTGAGTTAAAACCAAACTGAGATCCCTTGTACATGGTGTCTCATTTAATATATATGGCGTATAATTCGTATATTGTGCAATGTGCCGCATTTTAATAATACACTTTGCTCTCTTTTCAATTGAAAGGTAGACTTGACTACACCGGTCTATTTTGCAAAAGATAATGGGTACCGTACCCATCGAATTATTTTATTGGGAAAAGAAGAGGGATTGTGTTATACAAACTTTTTGCTGTTGTTATTCCAGACTTGGACTGACTTCTACTATAGTTGTAGCTTGATGTTATGACTAGGTTGACGCAAAAATATTATTATTTGTATGGTCTTGTGATTTATTTGTAGATTTTCACAATGAGCATGTGTATCATTACCATTACGAATTGAAATGGCTTTCATAAGCATTTGTAGACATTTGATAGAACTTTTTCGTGGTAGCGCTTTGTTTTCTATAGAAATTGGAAATCGGAACAAAAATAATTTATCATGTTACGCCCTTCCATTGTACTATATGGAGTAGATGTTTTTCAAAAAGGTTAGAATTTATATGTTGAAGTTTCTTTTCTGGGTATTGTTTTCAGCTCTTCCGTGTAAATATGAAGGTTTCGTGAATCGTTAAGTTCCTATATATAATGAGATTGAAAGCTACGCACATTACATAAATAAGTAAAGACTAATTTTAATAATGAAGGCTTATTAAAGCAATTTTTCCATTAAAACCGCTCATTCAGTATGCAGCAATATGTTACCACTGCACATAAGTCTTGAGTATACTACTGCTAACTGTCCTATATCATGTACTTGCATGCAAGCCTTTTGTAACATACGAGATCTGTGGATAAATCCCTGAAATCTCTCCTTCGATGGCAAGCAAGACCACTCTTGGTGCACGCAGTTCAGTACCCTCAGTTGGCCTCAGTGGGACTCCGACTCACATTGTACATAAAATTTTCGCTCGCAGTATTTAACTTCTGTAATGTATTTAATTAATTAATTAATTAATTTCTTATGAAACCGACGACTTTCCAATTTGTCGCAATATTTAATTAAAAAAAAATTCTGAGCGCCAATTACGGTCGATAACATTTCAGAACTGCCACTTTCAGCTGTTTTTCAGCTGGTAAAATATACAGAAAAAACAGCTGAAATATAAAAGTGGCAGTTCTGAAATGTTATCGGCTGTACTTAATTTATTTTAAAATGAAAAAATGAAAAACTAAAATAAATATGTATTTTTGAAATCGGAAAACCTTCCAGGCATTACTTTAGTAGCTCATTTCTTCTCATTTGGTCAGAATCAGAAAATATTTAAAATATACGAGCAAGTATGGGTACAAAAGTCGTTCAAAATTGATAGTTCCCAGCTGCAAAAACAGAGCCGTATCTATAACACTCTGCCAGGTTGGGCGCGCGCCCAAAATTGAAACATTTTTTGATAACACGCCCGCAAAAGAAATTATTGATTCATCGCTTCCGTTTTTTCCATTTACGACCAACATAAGTGCGCTCCAAATTCAAAGGAAACAGTCAAAATGTACGAATTTACGCAACGTTGACTCTGTCATTCACGATATTATCGTACAGTGAACGTTAAAATGTGTTTTTTGACTCATATTTAATTCGTTCGTTCAATCAGACGTACTTACGTACGTACTTACGTTATGCATTCCTAATGATAGTAGTGTAGCACAAATTGGAACACTTTTTGTTAAATAGAGTAAATTAATCATTACGCGAGCGAAGCGAGCAAAATTTTTTTTTCATTCATCGCTTCAGTTGAACAAAAAGTCTTTTACTGATAGCAAATGTAGCAGAAATTGACAAAATTGGTTTGTTTTCCAAATCTCAGGGTGGGCGCACCACAGCCGCTCCCGTACCTAGATACGGCGCTGTATCTATTTATGAAGCTGTCAATTTCATTAAAATTCCTATATTGGCACTTCTTTTGACTAAATTTGGCGCCGCCTTTCGTTTAATAATTTGCGCCTTTTAGTTTATTTCATTGAAATGCCTATATTGGTGCCTTTTCAACTAAATTTGGTGCCTTTTCAACTAAATTTGGTGCTTGTCGTTTAGTTTTTTGTGCCTTTTGACTAAATAACCAACTCGCCTTTTGGTTTATTTGGCGCCTCTGGATAGTGAGTTTTGATTTTTCCAGCGCCCTGGTCCATTTTAGGGGGGTCAGTCCATTTAGCCCATATGATAATCCGGCTCTGCGAACCACAATTAACAAACTGAAGAATTTTACTCTTTTACATTTGTCGGTATTAAAATTCGTATTTGTTTGGCATCTTCATTCGAGTTTCTTAATACGAAAATGGACTTTGCAAGAGTAAATATTTTTCTCATACTTCGACCCCTTATTAAGACACACGCGTGAGGAGACTTGCCTTGAACCGTGCAAAAACTATGTATCAGCCATGTATCAACCATGCATCAGCGAAAACGACATACGTTGTGATAGGCAATTATGTTCAGGAATGAAAATTGAGTGGATTTAGACATGTCCTCTGTCTGTCTCCAAAGAACAATTCTGAACCGATTTCGATGTTTTGAGCTAGGTTCGTAATTGGTCCAGGGAGTTTACGCTGAAAAGAGTGATCAAAACGGTGTGTCGACGCTACTACATCGAAATTCGTCGGTAACTATAAGTGCTAGAGTAGTGATATTTAATGGGTGACTTCAGGGCTAGTCGGCCGAAACCATCCCACCCTCTCAGTGGGTAGACGGGGAAATCTTTATTTTTTTGCTAAATCGATCAAGAGTTCGTTTTGATCACGAAAAACATACCCCTCCCCTTCTCCCAAACTTTCTGTGGTTTTTGGGCAATAATAACATTTTTCGCATAAATATACCATTTTTACCATCATTTTTCTCAAGTACTGACAAAGTACCGTCTGATTGCTTTAAATTTTGTTATACACTCAATATGAGTCTTCCATAAAATTGACAAAGTCATTTTTAAATAAGTGGATTATCCTGCTTCTTACTTCTTTACTCGTTTTTATTGCGTTTTCGGTTTTATGTCCCAAGTACTATCGAAGAAGAATTTACTAATTCCTAATATATATGATTTCCAAATATTGCTGTACATTTATAACACGTACATGTGGTTATCTCTATAATATCACCAGATAGCTATCACTCTATGTAATTTATTTCACGCATATTGCACGTATTTAATGTCGTGAATAAAAACTAAATTCAAAAAATTATTGTCTCCACAATTGTTTGTACACATCTAACATTCACAACAGTTCTTCAAAGGTACTTGAAATTATTAAACCCGTACGATGAATTCGAAGAGTCTCATAGCTTTTCACGTTTGTAATATTGTGGAACCCGATTTGTAGTAGGGCCATTACACTGAACTACGCTAAAAGAAGTTAAAAAATTTATTTTTTCCTTGATAGCTAATCGAGATTGTGAGTCTAAGTTGGGCAAAACAAACAAAAAAAGTGATTGTTTGGATTGCAGTTTGGGTAGAAGAAAAACTTCAGTTGAATTTTTTAGTTTTGTGTAACTTAATATGTATCTTACTAACTAGTTAACTCACTTCAAGTGGTGGTAGCTGTTCCATGCAGAAGTCTGACCAGTGGGTTTTCAGACATAAGCAGTTTGTTGTTGAATCTTTTATTTATTGAAGAGATTTGTTCCCTAAAAGTAGGTGAAGATGTTAAATAGGTAAGGACTGAGAACACTCCCTTGGGGAACGCCAGCTACAACATTATATTTCTTAGATATTGACCCATTGACTGATACGTGGAACGATCTTGCCAGTTGATTCTATCTTTGCTAAAGATTTCTTGATAAACTTCGATGTCCTTAACAACTGATGATTGGTTGAGTGGTTGAGTCGAAAACCAAATTGATCGTCAGGTAGAATGTTATTTGCAGATAAGTCATCATGAATTCTGGATTGGATTAGTTTTTCGAAGATTTTACTTAGTTAAGTCAGCAGACTGATTTGTCTGTAGTTAGAGGCAACAGGGTGATCTTTTCCTGGTTTGGAAATTGGGACAACTTTCGCCTGCTTTCAGTTGTTGGGATCAGAAAGTTAATAATTAACGACGAACCATTGACATCTTGTTCTGTATTCTCGTCACATTAAAACTAGTATAGTGGGCCAAATTTAAGCTTATACCGATCTTCTCAGCTTTGGTTGAATCAGAAAGCATGTATTGATTTGAAGCGTCTTTTTATGGAGGAATTTTATTGCTCTTGTCGCTGTGAGCCTTTGTAACCTTCCATAACTAATTTCATGCGAATTTCTTTAAAGAAGAAATTTTAAAAAATTGAAGAAAGAAAAAGGGCTCTGATTTTAGGCCTTGTGTCATATTTGGTAGGCACACTAGGTTGTGTTCTGACGAAGGTAGTTTTTTGGAAAATTACTTAATTAGTTCATTCATTTGATGTTTACACACGTACGTAGTACGCGGTCTCATGGGTTTACTCTTACGTTTGTAACATTTCGACTCGTTTGTCTAACTCAAGTAAATCTCAACCCATTTCTATGAAATTTTATTTCCCTGAAAGGTAATTGCAAGTGCTGATCTAAGTTCGAAGATGAGCTAAATCGATCAAGTAATAGCCAAAAGAGTGGTCAGATTGGGATGTCTGAGAAGTATTTTAAGAAAATCTCGAGAAATATGAGAGATACAGAAAAATTGCTGGCATTATTGTAAAGAATTTTATGGCCGACAATATTGTCTTGGAAGGGGAGTCCTAGCTCATCATTCTCTAGAATTTTGGTATTTCACTAACTTCTATAACTTTTTTTGCGTTCCCTTCTGGATTTGAGGCATAAGGAAGGTGTCGGGAGGTTGGTTCTCTAAATT
>JANVCI010200214.1:0-10588 GCA_026413465.1 Trichosia splendens | reverse complement strand
CGAACATATTATACCAGCGTCTCCTACCCTACGCGGAAGAAAATATTGGTGAATAACAGTGTGGATTCCGCAATGATCGCTCAACCACGGACCAGTTGTTTAGCATCAGGCAGATTATGCTGAAGTGCAGAACGCCAAATATTGCTCAGAATTGCCGTTGCAGCAAAATGAAAAATATCGGTTGGTCTGTCAACACGATAACTCGCGTTACCGATTTCGAGCACACCGAGAAATATCAGAATACGCAGACTTAGATAAACTCAAAGTCAACACATTTTATTTGTGCCAAAGATGAGCAAACCGATGGAATGTGGTTATTTGGCAACATAGCGGGAGGTATTATTAACTTCTTTTCTATTGGGTTCCATAAGAACTAAGTGGTAAGAATTGGTATAGTCTCCAAAGGTAATTTGTCAAAGATACCGTTACCCCAGAAAAGTTCTCATTTTTTAAAGTGTAATTTTGTATGATGAAAAATAATTACCAGGGCCAGGCTCGAAGTATGTCAGCAGTTACGTTCGGATGTTATGTTTGTCCCCTTTCGGGAACAGCTTAATAACTTGTTTCTGACCGATTATCAATGCCCTGGCAAATTGTTTTTTTTTCATCCGATTTAGGCATAATTGATCGTTGCATCACAGTTTAAAAAGCGTTGTTCGGTTTAGCGATCATTTTCGACTGATTTTGCTTCCAAAACCCTTTCTTTCTTCTTGGTTTGTAATGGCCATCTAAAATCAATCCAGACGATAAATATCACAAAATTCTTTTCCTCATGGTCTTGATTTCTGTAATAATAATTTGAACTAATGGATCATGTCGACAAAAATACGAAGGCGCAGACCTTGAATTTCTTCTTCACTCTTCAAGTGACCGTGTTTTGGTGACCCAGCTAAGACCTTTTCTTTTCAACTAAATTGTAGTCAGCGTACTGCTTCTAATCCATCGTATTTATATCCATAAACAATTTCTGGACATTTTCTTCACACTCTGGGCCATAAAAACTTTCTGAAGGGTAATCACCCAACATCGATTATAAGTACATTTTGTAGTGTTTGGATCATAAGACGAATTGTCTAAATATTAACATTAATTTTCGCAAATGTTACCATCCGGTGAACATTATGGGTTTCTCAGTTTGCGCCTGAAATTAAAATAATTTAAAAAGTAGACCATTTTGGATTAAATAAAAGGAGGCTGAAACGTTAGGACTTCTCCAACCAAGTAATAAACGATCTTTTTAACCAAATTTTATTCTGCGTACTGTGTTTATTCAGTACATTAGAGTTAAAATTTTCAACTTTATTTAACGAGTTACTGTCCTGTTGGACCTACTGAATTATTATCACTTTTCATAACTAATTCACATTCAAGGAGCATCAGTGATGCACGTCGATTTGGAACCAAGTCGCGATAAAATCATCAGCGTATTTTTGTCTTGAGCTGAGAGGTGAGCGGGTTGAAATCTTTGGGTCACATTGAAGAGAACATAGATTCTCTAAACACGCAACGTAACACTTTCTTCCATAAACAGATCTTGCTAAGGGAAAAACAACACTAACTGATTAGGGACTGAGGTATTTGCGAATTTCAATTTTACAATCAACATTTTTCATCGTAAAAATGAACTGGCTGAGACAAGAAAAGGTCACAAGCTTGAAATGTTTGGCAGAGATGTCACCTCCTAAATTTAGTCACCTAGGACACTTAACCAACCTACAAGATAATACCCGAGGCACATTTTCCGTACAATTGTCTTACCTCTGTCGGATCTGTTCAGCAAAATGGCATCAGATAATAACAACATTCCATCGAACTACACAAATCTGATGTCAGCGCAATTGATGATAATTTACCAGAGCTTGAGCCAACAAAAATTATATTTCCAAGATCTGCTCTGAAAACGAGAAATTCGCTATAGTCAAAACAAGACAACTGATCACCAAAATTTGGAAATTTTCGTTTTACCTAAAATTTTCTCACCACACTGAACAACACCTTGTATTCTTATAGTGAGAACCATCAAAGTCGTAAAACCAAATGTGAAATTATTGGTTCAATTTCCAGTGGAAGAATGCCAGTTAGAGGTCGAGTTTTATCTGACGGATAATTGAAAAGAGACACTTTGACCAAACTACTCCCAGAGATGTCGATACGACCAACAATTGGTATGGTAAATTTAGAATGTGGAACAGTGAGGCCAATTCATTTGTAATGTATAGATTGAAAAGTAGTTAGTTTTCCCAGCAATGAACGATTTTTTCAATTAAACTTTTCTCAGCGTACTGCGTTTATTCCGCACAAATTTCATTGCAGCGTGCGGTTAAATTAATTCGGAATTAACGCAGTACGCTAAATGAAATTGAGATGGAAAAGTCGTTCGTTGTTGAGAAAAGTAGTTAGTTCAGTCGATGCATTATAAATAAATTGGCTTCACTGTCCCAGGGCTTCCAGTTTAACAGAGACCAGTTAGTCGTTTGCAACCTCGGTATTTTCATTTTCTAGTTCGAGTCCCAGAGGTCACGATTTCAATGGTAATTTCCTTTTCTTAATACACAAAAATCCGATGATAAGGAATATCAACATCAGGCGCCGATCAAAAAGAAAGGCAAAAAACCAACTAAGGCTAGCCAGGCAAGCCTACTTAAGCAAAAGAACAAAGATGAAGCAGAATCGATAGTCGCAGAGCTCAAACGCATATCGCAGCATCCGAAAAATTATGCTGATGCGATTTCAAATTTGACTGGCAATCCCTCTGTCTCTGAAATTGTTAATCCGTTTAATACGGCAACTGCTGATCCTGGAAATCCGATTTCGATGGTAATTTCCTTTCTTTAATACAAACAAATCCGATATAATATCAATATTAGGCGCCGATCAAGAAGAAAGGCAAAAAACCAACTAAGGCTAGCCAGGCAAGCCTACTTAAGCAAAAGAACAAAGAACATCAGGCGCCAATCAAAAAGAAAGGCAAAACACCAACTAAGGCTGCTGATGTGATTTCAAACTTGACTGGCAATCCCTCTGTCTCTGAAATCGTTAATCCACCTGATATGGCAGCTGTTGATCCCGGAAACCCGATTTCGATGGTAATTCCCTTTTTTTAATAAATCAATATCCAACGTAACAAACATCGATATCAGGCACCGAAAAAGGGCAAAGAAATAACTAAAAACACACGTTTACAGGATGTTGATATGGTTTTAACAGCTGATGTGGTTTCAAAGACTGTCAATCCCTCTGATATTATTGATTTAACCGCAACTGTTACACCTACTTCAACTGCTGCAGTCGTTGAAAAAAAATTTGTGTACGAAATTCATTGCGAAAGCGTGGCTCAATCCGTCAGCGTCGCCGACCTCGTAAGTCTACGTTAGATGGTTAGATAGTTAAATGCAATCGGTTTTAATTTATGTTTTTAGCAAAAATATCTCCAGGAACATGTAAAAGTCGGCGGAGAAACAGATAACTGTGGTCACACGGTTCAAATTTGTTGCCGAGATTTCATTGTGGAAATAAGGTCTAAAACATACCTCCACAAACGTTATTTACGATTCTTGTGCAAGAAATTTTTGAAAACAAATGGCACCATCCGGGTGGTATCAAATGGCATAAGATCATACGAACTGAAGTACTGCGGTGCTCCTTGATTGTTTTTAAGCAACAAATTGTTCGATTGGTTATTATGTCCTATAAAGCATTTTAAACCTGATGCACTTTCGTTATTATCTTTCGAACCTACTGAACTCGAGTGGAGCATCATAAGTTTGCAGTAACGCAAATCAATACTTTGTCTATGAATCTGTCTTATCACCCGGAACGAAGTAATGAGAAATGTCCACGGGTGTAAAACTACTTAACTAAAATTTGTCATTAAAAACAACGTCGCCACCTGGAGTGCGTTGTTTTGTATTATTGCATTCACAATTTCGTACAACTTCACTTCTTACATACGACGTTCATTATAACAAATAGAAAACAAAAACGTGGTCTTATATTGTGTTTCAAGTTTTCAATTGAAATAATTTTTTTCCGAATTCAGTAAATAAAAACAAGTGACGATGACAATAAAATGCTGCGTGAAAAACTGCAAAACTAAAACTTCGCCCGGTTCATGCAAAGGATTTCATGCTTTTCCTAAAGACCCAAATACTTTACAAACATGGATTGAAAGAACAGACATGTTTCGTGTGGATAAAAGTGATCTTCCAAATTCTTATGTAAAAGTATGTTGTAAACACTTTGCGGATTCGTTAATGAGAAAATATTTGAAGAAAGGCGCAGTGCCTAGGTTGAATCTTCCACAATTGAATTATATTTCGAAAGAGCACGATTATTCGTTGATGAGTGCTACTAGTACTGAGGTAACATGATACACTTACATAATTGGGTAAAAATGTAAAATCGCACTTCTCTTTAGAGCGTTATCAATTTAAACGATTCGTTTGGAAATCATTCTCAAGTGACTGCTTCGGTTCCAGTGAGTAAGGTAAACTGTTAACTTCATTAATTGAAATCGCAACCATTTCAACGCACCTAATTTTCTTTAGAAAATTGAAATCATTTCTATCGACGTAATTGACGGGAATTTAACGAAACATATCGAAACATCTATCGTACAGGATTACATTGAGGTTTCAGATAATCAGATTTATCTGAATGAAATCGACCTAGAAATGGACCAAAATTTGGTCAACAAAACTGTTGATACAAAACAAGATCATGTCGTTGAATTTGACATCAAAATTGGTGAAGTCGAAAACGAGTCGTTCGATATGAACATAGACTGCATTGGTAACACTTACGACATAGACTGCATTGATAACTCTTACGACATAGACTGCATTGATAACTCTTACGACATAGACTGCATTGATAACTCTTACGATCCTATTGAAAATGCACTATCAGTTCCACAATCTAAAGTTTTGGTATGAAATTTGTTAATCTTTTTGTCTCTTTTCAAATTATTTTCATTTTAAGGAGGGATGTCAAGAACTAGCCAAAAACTTCGTTGGGAGTCACTTGAAGATTCAATGTGAAATCCAGAAGCCTAGGTTGAATCTCCCACGGTTAAATTATATTTCGAAGGAGCACGATTATTCGTTGATGAGTGCTACTAGTACTCAGGTAACATGATACAACTATATAATTGAGTTAAACATGTAAAATCGCACTCCTCTTTAGAGCATTATCAATTTAAACGATTCGTTTGGAAATCATTCTCAAGTAACCGCTTCGGTTCCAGTGAGTAAGGTAAACTGTTAACTTCATTCACTGAAATCACAACCATTTCAACGCACCTAATTTTCTGTAGGAAATTGAAATAATTTCTATCGACGTAATTGACGGGAATTTTATGCAACATATCGAAACATCGATCGTACAGGATTACATGGAGGTTTGAGATAATCAAAATTATCTGAATGAAGTCGACCTAGAAATGGAGCAAAATTTGGTCAACAAAACTGTTGATGCAAAACAAGATTATATCGTTGAATTTGCTAACGAATTCGGTGAAGTAGAAAACGATTCGTTCGATATGACCACGAATTGCATTGATAACTCGTCCGATCCTATTGAAAATTCACTACCAGTTCCACAATCTAGTGTTTCGGTATGAAATTTGTTATTCCTTTTGTCTCTTTTGAAATTATTTTCATTTTAAGGGGGCATGTCAAGAACTAAAAAAAGACTTCGTTAGAAGTCACATGAAGGTTCAATGTAAAAGCCAGATGCGTTCGAGAGGATTAGCTAACAGACCCATTTCAGTAAGAAAATATTTTAAACATTTTTAACCGCGCTAATGAAAATTAATTTCCAGAAATCGAAAGTAGCGTACAACCCCATATTGAGACAATCCAAATATAATGCTGCCCGAATGAAGTTTCTCAAACAGAAATTGGATAACATCGAAAATCCTGCCAAAAGCAGTATCTTCAATTACATCACCAAAAACTTCACCAAAGATCAGGGTATATTTTTGCATTCTATATTCCGCAATAATGAAAAACATCCCAACGGGCGACGATATACTTTTGAAGAAAAATGTATGTTGAATCAAATGTATGCACAAAGTGCAAAGTGTTATCGGTTCGTGTCAGACATTTTTCCATTACCAACTCGTCAAACTTTACACGAACATACTGCAAAGGTCCATTTTCTTGCTGGTCTGAATAAGAACCTCCTAACGTATCTAAAAACGGTAGTTAGCAAAATGAGTCGTCTTGACAAGCTGTGTGTCATTAGTTTTGATGAAGTTAGCTTGAAGGTTGGCTTAGAATATTCAATTTCAAGAGATTGCATCGACGGATTCGTCGATCTCGGGGATGGCAAAAGATCAACAGAATTTGCGAATCACGCTCTCACTTTTATGGTACGTGGAATTCAGAAACAATTTAAGCTGGCATTGGCATATTTTCTTACTGATCCAACAATCGGTAGTGAAGTCGTGGCAGAAATTATTCAGTTAGTTATAGAAGCTGTGTTAGAGCTAGGTATACATATCACGCCAATCTGTGTTTATTGTTTTTTGTTTCCTATGACACTAATATCATTTGTGTAATCCACTCCAGTACTTGAATGTTATGTAATTGATGTTTATGTTTATGTCTTGATTTACCTGTTTCTGCTTCTGCTAACAAAAACCATTCAATATAGAAATCTCTTGTATTCGTCACATGTTTATTTGAAATTGTCTTAAACCAAAATTATTTGAAACTTTTTTTGATAGGTTTAATTGTTCTGGCAACAGTTTGTGATCCAGACTCAAAAAATGCAGCTGGCATTAACTTGTTACTACCAGAGAAATTACCGGAAGGATCTCTGCTTACCTATAAAATCAAGGGTTTTACTATCGTACATCTCTTCGACATTTCTCATTTGATAAAAGGAGCTCGCAACAACCTTTTCAAAAAGACTCTGACGGACTACGTAATGCCTAACCAAAGTATGACTTGTTTAAAAGAAAGGGAAGCTAAATGGAATGACATTGCCGATTTCTATAAATACAACAATGCAGGAAGCACTAAACTTTTAAAAAAGATTACAGACGAGCACATTAATCCCGAGCGCAGAAAAATGAAAGTAAATCTCGCGACTCAAGTTTTCAGTAAAACCTTCGGATCAATTATGCGATTCTGATCAGAACGGAATCAATTAGATCGCGATTACACTGGTACTGCTGATATTCTTATGTTTTTTAACGATGTTTTTGATAGTTTAAATGGTTCTGGAAAGCCTAGAACCAATAGTCTATTAGGTTATGTGGGTGAAAAATCGAAACACAAAGATTTTTGGGATTATGATATTTTGATGTTGAAAAAAATGAAGTTCATTTATACCGAAGGGAAGAGTATAGGAAAAGTAGATAATAGAAGTGTCACATTAAAGAATACGGTATCAACCATACGAGGTTTTCAAGAATTGACGAATGTACTTTTAACGTACGGAATAAAATCATTTTCACCTCGACGTTTTGATCAAGATGGGCTTGAAAATTATTTTTCTTGCATGAAAGACCACTGTCGACAAGCTAAACCTTCTATTCGTAACTTTCAATGTGCATTCTCTTCTTTACTTTTTAATTTTATATCAACGAAGCATTCTCCTGGCGCGAATTGTGAAGCAGATAGTGACCGTTCCTTATTTGACAACTTATATGAACTTTTCACTGCATGCAAATCGAGTCCTAATAATGAAGAGAATCCTGACGAAGTTAAGGGTGATGATGATGTCGTTATTCTAGATGGCAAAGAACTTGACTATGAAGTAATAAATACTTTTTCAATCGAACAATCTCTTTATTTTGTAGCGGGTTCTATTTGTCAGAAACTGCTTGATAAAACTAAGTGTTCAAACTGTAAGCACGATATAGAAGCAACAGATTTATCGAACGAAAGTTTTTCTATAATTTCAACATTCAAATCAATTTCAAATTAGACATCTCTCGAATATCCTTCAACGAAATTTATTCAAATTATTAAGAGATTGGTCGACAATTTTGAGAGAGTTATACCAATCTTATGTTCTGAGAGAAATTTGAAATCTAAAGTAATTGATGCGATTCTTTACGACTATAAAGTAGGTTGCGAAGATCACGAGGACGACTTAACTAAACAGTGCAATGAAATTATATTTGATTTTCTCATTTCTTCGTGGTCCATAACTGTTAACAAACTGTTATCGGGGAAATCGACGGAGGTAGTGTGTAGTAATGACGAAATTCAGAAGGCAGCGTTAAAATACTGTGAGAAAAAAAAACACATTGGGAAAAGTCAGTAAAATTGGTTGTATTAATTTTAGTTCTTTACATAGACAGTCAGATCATTTCATTTTTACAATTAGTTTTCACTTCCTACACACAAATTATTTAAACATTTTATAAATACTAATTTGAGTTGTTCAGTCATTGTATTTCGACTGCGATACGATTTTACTTAGAGGTTCTTCTTATACCAACGAAATTTTACGCGAATCACAGAATCGTAGTTACTGGTGTAAGGAAAACACATATAACTCCAGCGAATAAAATCGTTTTGTGTTACAATATAACGACTGCTTTAGATCTAGGCCGATTTTATTCAGATTATCTTACATCTTCATGCAATTGCTTCGTATGTGTTGCGAAAAATTTTAGTCGATGGAGCAATTTTCTGAAAAAAGTAATAACGTCAAGGCGAGTCTATTTTTTTAATTTTACTACTTACTTGCTAGAATCAAGTCACTTGAGCATGATTTCCAAGCGAATCGTTTCAATTTTGAATGTGGATCTGGAGAAGAGTTGTATTTTAAATTTGTTGCCTTAGCCTTCACGTCGAACGTCATTGGACCTAGGCCGATTTCATTCAGATTATCTTACATCTTCATGCAATTGCTTCCTATGTGTTGCGAAAAATTCTAGTCGATAGAGTCAATTTTCTGAAAAAAGCAATAACGTCAAAGCGAGTCTATTTTCTTTTAATTTTACTAATTACGTTACTTGCTGGAATCAAGTCGCTTGAGCATGATTTCCAAGCGAATCGTTTCAATTTTCAATGTTGATCTGGAGAAGAGTTGCATTTTAAATTTCTTGCTTTAGCTCAACTCTTTGCGTTCAACGTCATTGGACCTAGGTCGTTTTCATTCAGATAATTCTGCTTATCTATTTTATGGATAGACTCAATTTTGTAAAAAAAAAGCCGGGTTGAAATGGGTCCGACTTCAAAGAAAACTTACGGTTTACCTTACCCCCTGCAAGAGTCAGTCACTTAAGCATGATTTCCAAGTGAATTGTTTTTGATTTTTGTTGTTAACGTTATTTTGGAGAAAAAAACGAATGTAAATTTCTTGCTCAGCTCTTCACATCTACCATTATTAGATCATTTCATTATTCATCATCCTTCGCTTCCACACAGAACCTTAACCGAACCGCTGACCAAAACTAACTAACTTTTTAATATCAAACTACTAAAATTTCCATCTCTATTTACTACTGCTTCACAAATTTAAGCTTTTGACCTTTATTTACCTATCGATTCACAAATTTCAATTTCATACACATTCAATACTATAAAAGAAATCATTTTATGGTATTGTAATTGTATGTACACTGTATACAGAACTATAGAATCTAAGTGATTGAATTATATTAAATGACACATTTTGATTTAATATTCTTAATTTGTATATCTTAGTTTATAAGGGTTAGTAATGTAATATGTATCATTCTGTATAATAAATATGTAAACTATTGCCTTTTTTTTGATTTGCTTTCTTCGAAATTGAAAATTCCTATAAATATTGAAAACAGCATTTGGTTGTATTGTCACAAAGTTTAAATTTTGCCGCTCGTCGAAAAAACTTTCTTTCGTAGCAAACTTCACTGCGGCAACTGCTGGTGTGAGCAATACAGAAATATATATCTTTTGGTTGACAATCTCATACCACTGAGTTATACACCCGTGGAAATGTCTCGATAAAATCGCCCGAGTAATTCTGTTGCTAAACAAATGGTATTCAATTGACGAATGGCACTGAGTGCACTAATTTGAGGGTAACTTAAGGAGATAATCACTCATTCTTTGTGTGGAGGAAAGGATACGTCAGGGATAAATTGCTTGCATAACGAATACTAGAAACAAATTAAAATTGATTTAAAATAAATAGCCTCCATACACAAAACACGTAACGGAGAATAGTGGCCGAGAGAAAACAGTGAAAAAAGTAGGGACCCCTTGATAGCGTCTAAAGGTTTTTGAAAAAAATGGTGTATGGACGAGTTGTTCAGTATAGTCAGTTGACCATAAGGACCACTAACATAGCTACGACCGTGGTGAATTGGAACCGCTATGACCGTCAGAACCAACTTTGAAATTTTTCATATTCGTTCGTCTTGGCCACTATTCTCCGTACGTGTTTTGTGTATTGAGGCTATTTAGTTTAAACCACCACTTTCATTATTAGAGGGTATACAGATGAACTTAACCATTTAAGTCTTTTACAAAATAGATTAATAGTAGATTATAACCTTTGTGGCTAAGTGACCGATAACGAGAGTATATACAAGAGCTTATTTACTTGGCGAGTCAAACACACGAAAGCAATGTTTACA
>JANVCI010200103.1:0-10589 GCA_026413465.1 Trichosia splendens | reverse complement strand
TGAGTTCACAAGTTTAAAGGTTTACCCTCCACTATAATTTGTAGTATCACTAACAACTTTAGCCTTTTACTCGATCTTAACAGCCTTTTAAGACACTGAGGTTAGGCATAAAATGCATTAACGGAGATAACGGGAAAACCTGTTTTTTTCGCAAATTCCCGCATCTTCCTGTTACTAAAGCAATATTTGTAATTTGTTGAAATGGACCGAAGTCATAGTTCTTCTTGCGGTTATGACACTGATTTATTGTGAAATATTTGTGGACACAAATAAAATTATGCAGAATTTCACATATAACAGTGTGACCATTCAAATAAATCGTGCATAATATCGAGGCATAGGTTGTTCACTACATGAAAAATTATTTTTTTTGCGGATTCATAATTTGTTTCAGTTCTCATCTCTACACTTCTTTTATTATCGGCTGTTGATAGATCGTCTCTATTACAAACACTTGATGTAACATCTATCAGTCTCGCCCCGCTCCATTTTCCAACGTTACGATATATCCCGTCTAAAAATGGTTTTGCGTCAGAGTACTTTAAAGTCCGCCGTGACATATCATACGTAAATACGTCAATGCGTCAATACGTAAATCATACGTTAATTATGGTACGTACCTTACGTTCTATACATATGAACGTGCACTACGTACATAGAGTACTTAGTACTTATTAAACGTATATCATGAGTATGAGGCGTACATATAATGTACTTTACATGCAATGTACACCACGCATTATTTTGCAAAGTACGTCTAACAAGCACATTATACGTCCTACAGGGCAATCTATTTTTTCCCAAAGTACATTGTACTTCTCGCACGTGCATTTACATCCTACAGGTAAAACATACGGCCTACAGGAATATCTAAAAATTCCATTTTTTTTAGTGTAGCAAAACATATGTTACAAGGTAATGGACACACAACAGACATAAGTAAGATTGGTTGGAGAAGTGATCAATTAAGACTCATAAGAGCAATCCACATTTATAAAAGCAAAACCAAGAATTTAATGAACGGTGACTTAGGTAACGTTAAATCTTATTGTATAGGAATATGTTAAGGAAAAGTTAAATAAGAGAAACAGAGAAAAACCGATCTTAGATGATTAACGACACTTGAATAATGAATAAGTGTGTATTTTTACAACTCATTGTTTACTCTTCTGTTTGTTTGCTTTCGTAATGACAAAGTTAATGCAAAATCATATATGTTGTATGTAAACCAGATATGTTTTTTAATTTAAATTAATTATTTATTTCGTAAAGATTCTAATATATTCGTGGAATTTTATATTTTATTTTTGGAAATTTTTAAGATTGTATTTTAGTATGAAAAAGCTCAATAATGACCGTGTAGTTTGCAACCCTTGGTACAATTTAAATGGTTTTTCTCATTTCTGAAAAATTTAAATAAATTAATTCTTAGTCAACGAGAATCTTCAAAAATCTATAAAACACATTCATTTATATTATTCACCGAGTAAAGAAAGTTTCGGACATTTGCTGAAGTCACTCTTTGAGTATGATTAGTGCTAGCTCCTTACAAGGATAAAAAAGACATTCGAAGCTATGAAAATCGATAATTTCTTTGTTACTCAACTATGCAGATTTTAATTTTAATTGCTACTGACCAATGATATAGTTACAATGGTTTTTTCCGTGTCAGTCAGAAAGCAGTATCTTAATTTTCCCAGCGCTGTGAAACATTTTAATTTAACATGTTTGTCAACACTTTCAACTCGACATTTCGAACGTCACTCTACCCATTTTTGATTAGTTCAATTTAATTTTACTATCCTTCTTGGTAGTACTCCGGAGACGAAAATTGATAAATTTGGCATGCTTAATTTGCTTATTCTGTAAACTCGGAAAGAAGATAGGTTGAGGATGTATTTTTTCCCTTTCATTTCACTATTATCGATTATTTTTTTTCAATAACCGTCTAACATTTCAGCATCTCAATAATCTACTGGAACACTATTTAGAACCCTTGAAAAGAGAAACGTTCCTATCAAATGCCGAGATAACAGCACTTTTTGGTAACATACAGGAGATTGTCACATTTCAACGTCAGTTTCTACAGAATTTGGATGAAGCCCTTGAATTGGAACCCGATTTTCATAAGTTTGATCATTCCAGTCAATTTAAGGTAAAGATGTTTCGACAATATGTTGGAGCTATATAACCAATGTGTTCCAATTTGTTGTTTCAGAATGTTTTATTTTCTCTTGGATCGGCATTCTTGTATTATGTGAACCACTTTAAATTGTATTCGTCATTTTGCGCAAGTCACAGCAAAGCTCAAAAAGTACTTCATCCAAGTAAGTTGAACTTGAATATAAGAATTTATGCTCAAAACATCTCAATAGCATTTAAACAATCTAGATAATTCTTGTCGAAAAAAAAATCCGCTTTCTTATTTGCCATTTTGCCTCGCTTATCTATTTCCTAACTTAAGTTTGTCTAAAAAACAATTTGTGTTAATCATTTGTGCAGATGAAGGCAATCAAGCACTACAAGAATTTTTGGCTGCAAGAAATCCTAAACAACAACATAGCAGCACACTGGAATCGTATCTCATCAAACCTATTCAAAGGATTCTCAAATATCCGCTGCTTTTGCAACAATTGAGAAATTTGACTGATCCTCGGTGTGAGGAACATTTACATTTAGTTGGTATGTAGCCGAAATCCCAAAGTATCTTTCCTTGATGTTAATTAATAACAAAAAAACAATTCGTTGAGCAGAGGCCTTGAAAGGAATGGAAAAAGTAGCTGAACATATAAATGAAATGCAACGAATTCACGAAGAATATGGCGCAATTTTCGATCATTTGTTCCGACAACATCAAAAGGCTTGCAAGCAACCCATTGACCTAAGTCCAGGTATGTCCTCAGGTTAATACGAACGTCCATCAGTGATTTGAACTTGATGAAAATAACGATTATCTTCCGTAAATAGGTGACCTATTGTATTATGGGGGCGTGGAGTGGCTTAATATATCCGATTTTTTGGGCAAAATAAAAAAGGGTCTAGAATTGCATGCCATGTGCTTTGTATTTAAATCAGCGGTTGTGTTTTTGTGCAAAGAAAGATTGCGACAAAAGAAAAAATTAATGGTAAGCCGTAGTTGGCAGATTGAACTGAAGTGAAATTAGCCACAAGGTGAATCGGTTTGAATTTTAAAATTGCTGATGAATGAATATATCATACCTCTGCGGCATTTACATTTCACATCAACGTACATTGTTTTGAATTTCATTCGTCAAGTTAGCAGCATATAGCTGACAACATATAATAGATTCTAACTTAACAAACGTCTGCCGCGATACTCGTAATACCTTAACGGACAATTTTTCACCTCGCAAAATAAGTGAATTGAAACTAAGCATTCAACAAGTGAACTGTTGCTTTCATCGTGTGGCTAATTTCATTTATTGAAGATTTTTTGAGTTCTCACGTCCAACATAACAAAATAAATCCAAATTTGTAGGGTGTTTCAAGTAAAAACACACAAAACGAAGTGGAAATTATTCGATATCAAGTATTAATTCCCGTCACCGAAGTTCAAGTGCGTACATCATCCGCAAAGGACATGGATTCACATTTCTTATGGGAGTTAATTCATTTGCGATCACAATTACAACGACGTTCGGAAAAAGTTTATGTTTTATCGAATAGCACAGCCGATTTTCGTAATGCATTTTTAAAGACAATTCGGCAAATAATACGTGAAAGTGTTCGAAATATGTCAATACCAATGAAAGGCATGGATAGCATGAATTCAATTGCTGATATGATGCCTCATCATCGCGGTCAAGCATGTAATTCACAGACGTTGGAACGGCCGAAACAACAAATTGTAAGTGAATTGAATGAAATATGAACGTCCTTACTTAAACTTAGTAGGTAAAACCATTTGTTTCGCACGAAATCTGACCTGACCTCAATTTGAAAATCAAGCTCGTAGATAATATATTATAACCCTTGACCTTAGACCTAAATGCATTCGTCACCTTTAAGGCAGTATGGTTCGACGTATGTCATTCCCAACGCTTAAAAATGGACGTACATGGGTCCACAAGAAGACCGCACTATGATGTTACTCTTTAGCGATTACAATGAGTCTGACTTTAATCTGAGGTCTGCTGAGTCTGACGCTGAAATTCACCTGGAACCTCGCAATCTCCCATCTTTAAAATATTTGTTGTGAAAGAGGGTAGTGGTGATACGGGGAATAACACACCTAAGAACCTCTGAAGGATTGGAGATAGTATCTTCCTGGTTTTTAATATTTTTTATTTTCTGCAGATGATTATGCAAGGATCACAAACATTAGGTAAAACCAAGAAATCTAAAACCGCTCAACGACATTCAGCTGGCAACATTGATTACGATAATTTACCGGGATCTCAGGAATCCGACGATATTCCAACACAACCTCAACATAGCTTTAGGAACCGAAGCAAAACTGTTGGTGACGGTGAGTGATTTTTATTTCTAAATGAGTAGATAAATGAAGATGGCACCCTTGTTTCCCTTGATCAATATGGCAATGCCAAGTGCAATTTTGTTTATTAAATGGTGCGTAGTATGCGTCAATGGTCAATTTATATTTTTATAGCTTTTTCTGGAAAAAATTTGGAACCTCAAAACGCTAAAGTGGGATGATCTCCAGCATAAGTTGAGGACATTTTTCTGGGGTTAACCTTTTCCAAAGAGCATGTGACATGGAAGAATGATTAGCCCAATTTGTGAATCAAAACCAAACTGATGCGTATAAATACAACAGCGTCATGCACTCTGTTGATAGCTGATGGAGTGGAGAGTTTCTGTTGCCTCGAAGCTTCAAAGCGGTGTACAAAAATCGCACCAATCATTCATACCGCTATAAGCTTGCGAAACTTGGAAAATGACAGTGAAGTGTAAGTGAAGTGTAAGTGAAGTGTAAGTGAAGTGTAAGTGAAGTGTAAGTGGAGTGTAAGTGAAGTGTGAGTGAAGAGTAAGTGAAGAGTAAGTGAAGTGTAAGTGTAAATGAGGTGTAAATGAAGTGTTGTTATTGATCAAACGTCGAGAGTAGAATTGACTACAAATTATCAGCAATGAAGAGATGTCGAGTGTAACAAATCGGGACTGAATGTGTTTTACGGCAGGTTCCAATTTTTCCCGACAAAAAGTTGTAAAACGTAAATATACCGTTATCAACTTGTATGAGAATGTAACAAAGGTTGCACGGTACAATGTGACTTGTTCCGTTTCGTTAAATCGATTCATGATATATATTCTCTCAACACGCTAATCCGAAAGGCTAGGAAGCCACATCTTTCTTCCATGATTTTTTTTTTAATTTTTGTTAACTTAATTCTAAATTGATTTGTTTAGAGCCGCCACCGCCACCAAAGCGACATTATCCAAGTGAAACTGAAAAGGATCCGGGTGTTAAATCTGAAGGTGAAGATGATTCTCAAACTGGAACATCAACTTTAAAAAGATCTTTGGGTCGGACACCGAATCATTTAACGTTAAGGTAAATATTAGCATTTAGTAGCACAACATATAACGTCAAATTAAAAGCTTATGAATCTTTGGCGACCAACAAAGTTCCACTAAACAGATACGTTGCGAAAAATCTGTTTAACTGCACCCATAAAAAGAGTTAAAACGAGCTCTGTAGAAAAATTGATTATTTTTTTATTGTTTAAATGACTTAACATATTCCTAATCCATCGTTTTATTTGCCCAAATCCATCATAACCAACTAACGAATTTAACCAAATTACTAACATTGCTAACATTACTAACAGCACAACATCTACACTATCTGTGGGCAGTACTGGCAGTCAAGCTCGACTAATACAATCGTCACATCCTCCATCTCATTATCAACCCGTTCTTATGAAAGATTTAGGTAAGACACATTCACCCATAAGAGATGTTAATGTTGTTGAATTGTTTGAAAATGGTGACGAACAAAAAGATCAAAAATATACCGACAGTGTAATGGACAAGCATTTGTCCTCGCTGGAGGGTGATACTAGTTATGGATCGAATACGTGTGATATATCAATATCAAAGTATATGGCAAATTTGAAAGAGAAGCACATGGAGTCGATAAAACAATCGGAAATGCATGACCAGAAATCGGTTGATTTAGATACCGCTAGCAATAAGAAGAGTAGCGAATCTGAGCAATCCTCAAGTGATATAGATACTGTTGTGATTGATTCAAAAGTAGATAAAGTTTTCAAAAGTGACAAATCGGATAAGACTCTAAGCCAGAAAAGTGATAGTAAAAATCCATTAAAATCACCCAGATCTAGTATTAGTATGTCTCGGTCTCCAGATCGATCCAAATCAACTGGTAGTAGTCCTGTTCGAATTATCAAAATTAAATCACCGAAAAGTGTTAGTCGTGATAGTTCGAAAGACCGAAGTCCTGATCGCTTTGAAAGAAGACGATCATCGGAAGGTGGAATCCTAAAACGTTCGTTGAGTCCAAAACCGGAAACTAGCTGCTCAAGTTCATCGTCAACTAGCACTGGTATTTTAAAACGATTTCCAAGTCCATTGTCAAAATCAAGATCACCGGAACGAAGTTGTAGCAGGAAATCTTTAAGTCCTGGAAATAGTATCGACTCAAGATCGCCTGATCGAAATCGTCTATCACCTCAAAGAAGTACTGATTCAAGATCACCAGATCAACGATTTTATTCGCGTGACAGTTATTCACCGCGCAATAGCTTCGATAGTCGATCGTCAGATCCGATAAGTATGTATTTACCAAAATCAGCTATGAAATCAGCACACGGTCACTTTGACTCTCGTTCACCCGACCGTAGCAATGGCAATGGTGGACGAAAACGAAGCTTAAGTGTTTACAGTAGTTTTGATAAATCAAAATCACCAGAGCCTAGCTATCAATACTATCCCACAAATCAATCTCATTCTCCTGAAAAGCATCGAAAACGATTAAGCAAATCTTTGGAACGAACATCATCCAAAGATAGTGCTTATCGTTATGGTTTATCACCGGAAAGGGTATACCAACAAGTACCTATTCGATCTGCATCATCTGAAAGTAATCATTTTATGCATGGTATGCATTCGACAAGATCAAATGAATCGCTTACCAGATCGATTGAACATTTGACATGCGTTGACTGTTTGTATCAACAGAAACCAAATCATCAAAAGGCTCGCATGCGACAAAGTCGCGCCCGAAAAAAGACACCTAGAGGTGATACTTCATCGAATTCACAGGAACCAGATAATGCCTACAAAGACAGTTGTGTTGATTGTCACGCTCACTATGAAATTCATGTTTAAGATCATGCGCTCTTGTGTACAAACTTGAACCTTCCACGTTAGTCGTCATTACGTGTGATATGTAGGACTAAGATAAAATTGCACCGATTTATGAACTTGCTGGGATTTGATTGAGTTTACGAAGCAGTTAAAATTGGCAAAAACACATAGAACCCATAACGATGATCAAAATATAGTTGTTGCTTAGTTGAACAACATTCAAAATCAAAATTTCGTACGTAGGACTCAGGGAAACAAATTTAAACTGAATTCCTAATAATATTTACACCACTACCGGCGAGAGATTTGTATTAGAAGTACACACAGCACCTTTTATTCATAGACGATTCGATATATTCTTTGATCCTTAATTAAGTAGTCTCTTGTATACAAATAGAGAATTAAGTGAGGTAACATTTCCAATTTCATACAATATAGTAAATGTGTTCGAATTTCGTTGTGCTCTCTACTGTATCCCTTGTGTTAAAAGTGTTAGCTTAATTTACTTTTATATTTTGAATAACAAAATAAAATGCAACTCTATATTAGAGTGGAGCGTTTTGGGTGTCTCATCGATAATGTACGATAAAAAAACTTTGCCTGGGTCCCGTAAGTATTTCGTAGAACAACGTTTATATTTTTGGACTGCTCTTCTGAGTGCGCTCCGGTAAAAAAACCGTTTTTTTTTTAAACTTTCCAACACATCGGTGTTTAATGAAAGTTTCACGTTTTCACTGTCGTCTGGCAGATAGAAGACAAAATCGAAAATTGTCTTTCAATATACTCTTCGTACATTAAAAGCAGAGTCTTCACACCAATTTGGTGCACAAGCCATGTAAGGTGTCCAAACTGACTATCGCAACTGCCTTTGGCAAGCCCTCAGACCATGCTACAGCATACGACGATCAACCAACTAATAAAAATATAAAGTTGAGGTTGCGAAACAAATTTAGACACAGTAAATAAAGTCAACATACCGAGTCTCAAAACTCGTACGAAGCAGAGAGTCATATAACTTTACCATGAAGTCTGTAACACCTCGAAATAAGCGAAACTACATATATGGTTCCTTGGCATCGCCCCAGAAGTTTATTTTCGAATAGCCGTCTGTCTGTCTGTACCCAGCACAACTTGAGTAATTCTCAATCAATTTCGATTCACTTTTTTCCTGATAGCTAATAGCTACGACTAGTTCGAAGATGTGTAAATTTGGTCACGTAGGTGGGGAACGAGCCAGGGTCGATAAAGTGGTCAAAATGAGGTACACAAGCCTAGTACATGTAACCTCTCGAGAAGTTTATAACTTCGAATGGTCCTATTTGGTAGGTACACTCACGCCGTGATCTGTCAAAAATTCTCCGATGCCTACCACCTCTTCCCAACCCCTCCTCCCTGGGGGTGAAATTATTTTTTTGGCTCGTTTAAATGCTACAGATGTGACAATTGTTCAGTAAATTCAGGGGATGGTATCCCATACATTACCCATCTTACCACCTCTCTACCCGTACCTCAATGGGGATGAAATTTTGCTTTATAAATGATGAAGTGGTGATGTTGGGAGAGTACAGTTGGGGATTATATAGGAAATTTCGTTTCTGTGCACGTTTTCCTCCCCACCTTCTCCCCCGTGGGTTTTTTTTTTTTTCATTTTTAAAAATCTGCAAAAGTCGGGAAAAAATCAGTAAAAATAAGAAAGAATCGCTTCCGTAAATTTTCTACACCCCACCTCTAAGCACGAGTCTACACGTCTACAGTCAAACTAACACGATCAATTTGTGTTCTTTTTCGTTTTTCCTGGATTCACCACAAAATTGTACGTATAAGAATGGACCGTACGTCTACCGTACGAATATATTCTAATTTTCTACTTAAGTTTAGAAATATGTATGAAAATTTTCAAATGTCATCTTTAACTCAGCCAGCGTTTCTATCCAAATTTTAAAATTTACCAAAATAACATCTTGTTTCTTGAGAGTATATTTCATGAAACAAGCGATTTTATCGCTAAATGTTGAGACACAATAATTCAATGAAGTCTTCAATGTACTAGAAATTTTAAAAAACGGATGAATGCGCACTCAGAAGGTCTGTCTAAGAAAATTAAAGTTATTTTACAAAATACTCCGGTGATCCAGGTAAACTTTTTTTTTCGTTTACTATCAATCTAAAACCAGACCTCAAAAATGCTCCACCCTAAAAACCCAATCAACCTCAAGCAAATCCAGATTAAATAAACCTTAGTGTTTATGTTACATGGATTATTATTCAGTTTTGAGAAACCATTTTAATTAATGAATAATATGAAATTTCGTATTCCAACTATGATATAGAGTGTTTGCTTGTCTGACGATGTGGGCATTTTATTTTGTTGAAATTATATTTAAAAAAGAACGTCTTACCCAACCGATATTAAATAAAGTGATTTTAAAGCAATTTACTTTTGAATAGAAAGCGGTTACAACGTTGTTATAATTAATAATAATTAAAGATAAAAAATCATCCAGCATTGTCCAATAAATGAATCATAATAATAATTATTAACACCACGAAAAACAAATTTTTTTTAAATCTGTACTTCTATCACATAAATAAAAGTATCTATAAATCCAAATAACTAAACAATCAATCGTTATTGAATTGTAAAATTAAATTAAAATATTGATTGCGTTATTCATGACGTTAAAATGATAATAATTATAACTATAAATGTGGTAATCAAATAAAAACAGGAAAATATGTAATTAAAGCCACATACGCAAAATAAAGTTCTATAGAATAATAATTATTGATGAGTGAAATTGATGACACTGAACAAATTAAAATACTCAAACCAGGGTTGTAAAAATCTGAACATTTTCAACATTTGCAATATATATATATATACATAAATAATATAATAGGGAGTTCATTAACTATTAAAAATGTCGAAATCAATAAAAATTTAACGAAAAAAAATATAAAAAAATATTAATAAATTTCGAGTATCATTAAAACAAATATATTTACAATTGTTATCAAGTTAATTTGTTTAAACCAAACATTTAGATAGCTTAAATGAAACCAACAGTTGTGAAACGTTGTAAAACATATTAATCGTTTCATCCTATTCTTATAAGACATATATAGATCCTACCGTATTCATGTTTTCCCACTTAATGATACAAATATATACTAAATAATGAACCATGTGCATCGACACTTTAATCGATAAAATCGATCATTAATCCAGGGCCGTAGCCAGACCGGAAGCTCAGGGGGGGCTCAAGGCCATTTACAAC
>JANVCI010199992.1:0-10590 GCA_026413465.1 Trichosia splendens | reverse complement strand
GTTTGTACAATCTCACTTTTCATTTTGAATTTGAAGCGCACTTACGGTGTGAATTAGTTATTTACGCAACTGAAGCAGAAAGTGTAGCTTTACACGAGTGTGTTTGTGAGGTTATGTTGTGTTTCTGATCTCAATTTAACGACATTTCTGTTTGAGGTGAATATAGTTGGCGATTTGCCATATTATTTGAATGAGCCGCTCGCTATGCTAACCGTACGTACGTACGAACAATTAGCTAGTCATTCATGTTGACCATTTTTAAGAGTTTAACTATGATTTAACGAGTTGACAGCATGACGGGAAAAGGTTTCGAAATACCATCCATTTTAAAAATGGTCATTTTCAAAGTTGTAATTCGCAAAATAACTAATTTTTTTTTCGGGTATTGCCCTAAACTTTCTTTTCATTCCATAAGTTTTTTATGTAATTTCATCACCTTAATATTTATTTTTTTGAGCCCTGTACCGAATGTTTTGGGCAAACAGAAGATCAAAAGACAAAAGAGGAATTTAAAGTCATTTGGTGTGTGGCTTGTTATTCAGAAATTTTAATTTTACTGAAAAAGTGATTTTTTCAACTTGAAACATAGTTAATATGATATTGACAGTATCGAAATGACACTCATAGTGTCAAAATTTACTGAATGAACCAATCGCGATTTGGTCATGTGACCGAAAAGTGTTGCAATCAGCTGATTTCGTGTAAATTAGTATGAACGTACAGTTTTGTTATGAAAGAAATGTGAATCAAGATGATGCATTTGGTATTTCTTGTAGAACGTCTCAGAAATTTGCATTTGTATTAGATGGCACACATACACAAACTATTTAGAATGAGCATGTCGATTGGCGTTGATAATACACACCTGGAGCGAAGTGAAATCTAATGTATGCATTTTCTGTCACAAATTTAATTTCGACCGATGTGTGTACCAGCTTAAATTAAATGACGCCATGTTTCATAAACAACAATAGCGGCTTATTCGGTTACGGCAACGAACCAAATGCACGACCTATTCAATAGATCTTTTCCAAAGAGAGCTTTTTAGAAGTAACAACTTTTCCGGTGGGTTTCCGGTATAAGTAAATTTGCATGTATTTATTAGTTCTCTTTTGTTTAACCTCACGGCGACACACTGTGAAACTATAGGGTAAACGAATTGATTCGTAAAGTTGGTATGTGAAACGTAAGTAACATTTTCCACAATTTTGTATGTAAATACAACTGCAAAGAGTACTATACCTTCTTATAACTTTCGTAACTTCGCGCGTGAAGTGTATATTTTTCACATTCTGGTACTAATTTCATTTAAGAGCGCATCAGCCGTATTCCAATTAAATTAGCGTAATTTTGTTATTCTTTTGATCTTCACATTTGATTTTGTCATTCAGGTGTTTTAATATTTTCATCACAAGTCCAGCGACGAATTTATCGTTTCGGAACGTTATTTTGGGAAATTTTCGATCTCTTTTGAACAAGTGACGACACTCTTCTTCGGATAACCATCAAATTGAAATAAGAATGATAAACTAATCTTCATTAATAGTCAGAAGAGATTTGGTCATATGGGTGATAGGATGTCTAGTTTTGAAAAACTTTATTTCCGAAAGAAATAGATCTCATAAAAGAAATTTTAAGATAAAAGAAGAAATCGTAAATGAAATACGCTCTCTGATTGGCTGAATTTAAAAATTTTCGTGAAGTTTGAAACTCTTCGAGTGAATTTAAATTCACAAATAGAATCTGAAGTACATTTGGTGTGCTCAGTGTTCGTGAAGAAAAATTTGACGTAACTTCGTGAAATCAAATTAGGAAAGTTACTTACATACGAGTTTTACAAACCAATTGGTTTATCTCTTGTGTTTTGTGCCCATGCTTGACAGTTTTCGATTATTTTAACGTCAATGCGTACACAATTAAGTTTTTAATATTATTGAATGGATTTGTTTTTGAGTGACTTGAAAATCAGCACAAATGAACAAACAAATGAAGATTGTGACTAAAACTATTTCAATTTGAACTATTTAGAAACAGCACAGTCTCTAACTCATCAATCAAATCTTCAAATTCAAATTGGTTATATTCACCACAACCTCGCAAACCTACCACAGTTAAAGTTTTCAGCTCTGTCAATGTACGAAAAATACGTAAACGTAGAAAAATGGCAGACAGCGAGAAAGAGGAGGAAATAAATCTTGTAAGTTTTTTGATAAATACCTTGTTTTTCATCGAAAATCTTATCAAAAAGTGATAAGAAAGTGTTTGTGAATAAATTTGACAGAGGTTAACATTGAAGAAATTTAATTAAATTTTGTGCTTTTGTTGATTTTTAATATCATTTATGAAGATATTCATTCTATTTTGTTTTTGATGACATTTAAAATGTCAAAATTAAAATAAATTATTTCTTTGTTTTGTGCAAATTCCATAAAAAAACAATTTGTCCCCAACAAGTAATGACAATTATGATTCGTTTCCATTCCAATTTAATTAACAATCACGCGTACGAATCATTACCTTCAATGTGTCAAATGTATTTTTAGTTTTTATTATTGATTTTACGGTTTCGTTGTGTTGTTGTTTTGGTTGTTTTCATTGAAGTCTAGTTGTTTGAATATCGTTCTTTTCCATCATATTACTACTGTTACTTACATAATTTAATTTATTTTATTGATTTTTCATTCAATCATTCAATAGTTGGCTTACTTTTATTCACAAAATTTATTTTTCAATTTTCAGCAAGTGGAATTCGAATGGGTTTTACACGAAGAAGTTCACTCTGTTCTCAAGAATCTTCATACAATCCTTGTGGTAATAAGAATTTATGAATTTGATGGAAATGACCGAATATGCTTCACATATTTCAATTTACAGGAATGTGCTCATCGTTTCCCTGTGCCATTGTATGGAAACGATGGCCGGAAAATGGATAAATTTGTGCTTACTGTACCACAGGATAATCTTAAATGTGTAGTTACATTAACTGGTGATAGCATAACACATGCCGTGAGTACTGTTTCGTCAATCATTGTTAATGTCATGTAAACTAACGTTTAATTCTTGCAGGATATTAGTTTTAAGGTACAACGAGCACAAAATGCTGTTCAACGTACCTCAATCAATCAAGATTCTCCATGGAAATTACAGCAAGTACAGGACGCTGCCAATCATTTACAACAAGCAATACATCACATTGACAATGTAGACAGTTCCTATAATTTTAAGTAAGTATTGGAAGTCTTTGAAGGGTAGATAGCATTATAGTTTTTGGTCGGATACGCTGTTTCAATGTGCGAGTCATCAATAGAATTTTGTCACGAGAAATCTCACATTTGCACTTTTTCGTTCAACGTAAATATGATTCTCCGCAGTCTGATACTTTATGGGAACACTTTGTCTATCTACGTCATGCCGAGTGCCGAGAAGCCAAATTCAAGAATTATGAATTCAACCAACGAGTCCTAAAAGGCAAATTTGAAGAGGAAGGAATTAATTCAACGGTCGGTTTAGAGGTTACAATAGCAATTCATCGAATTTATTGTAATTCCTATGGGCCGAAACCTCAGAACGCAGCCATTTTTATTTCTGCTGTCGATCTGTGACCAGAACATGATCGATGTGATTGTTAACTAGCAATAGCTACTTTATGTGAATGTCTGTGGGTACTACTCCAAAAGACGAAAATTGCTAAAAGTGGTGGAATTCGTATGAGGTGAATTTCAAAAGGCCGAATAATCGAATTTGGATTCTTTCTCTCATTCTTTTTTTCAGAAATTTGCCGTATTAAAATTTGTGTGATACGTGTCAATTCCAAAAGACCGAAGTCTGAAACGCTGAATTCTTGAAATCACAATTTTTCAGAATCGGGATTTTTCGAAACCCGAATGGAAGAAAAATCCAAATTCCCGAAAGCAAATGTGCGAACTCGATTATTCGGCTTTTTGTACATTTTGCTGTAAACACTTTTCGTTCGTCCGTCTGTGCAAGGTCACATCCAGATCATGTGACGTCATCAGTCATAAAACCTTTAAGAATATAACCCTAGAATGACAACTCTCGTGAGATACAAATCTCGCGAATTATAGTCAGAATTATAACTCTCGTGAGTTATAATTGTTGTTAACTTAAAACTGGTCGCTACTTTTTCCTACTACCCATTGACAATGGTTTATTTTCAATTTATGGATTATGGGTCAGATTATGCAACATGCTTGTCAATACTATATTTCGGTTTGCCTAAAGTCTTTAAGAATCTCTAAGTACCCAATTTCGTACTTTTGATTCAAATCCGTCTGTTGCGTTTTACCTATATTTTCATTATTCTGACTAGCAACAAACTTAGAAAACAGTTTTCTTCTCAAGTCTAGTCCTCCGTTCTGGGATTCACATTTTATTCGCTCTTTAAATTAATGTTCTCGATGCTTTTTGTCTTCTAAAGTAGCAAAGAAAAAGGCAAGAAAGTAAAAAGACGAAAATAGTTTCTTAGAGACTATTGAACGAAACAGGAAATTTGATAACAATCGTTTCCCAGAAACCCTACTAGGCTACACTTGAAAACAATGTATTTTTGTTTGTTTCGTACCGCAACAATTTTACAACTATGCAAGAGAAATACTTGGCAAGTTTTTTGTACATCGGAGTCGCAAATGACCTGTTGTTATTGTAGGTAATTATTTAGTATAGTTTTCGCCTCAAAACGGCCATTTTCAGCACCGAAAGCAGTGCTGATAAATTTTCGAAGCCGTCTAATGTATTCGAAGTCGAGTAATACATTTTTATTAGTCGAGTTCCAAACAAATACAGGCAAGTAAGTACCGAATCACCAAATCGATATACTACGTGCAAATCTATGACATACTAGCTAATTGACGTTTCGTTGTAGTTCGAATGTTCGAATTTGTTTATGTTATGTGTTGTGCGTAATTTTTGTGTTTTGTGCTTGCAAATGGTCTTTTAGGCACTCAGTACACTAAATTATATATGGTATATGAGCTGATAAGGCGTTTATTGATCGAGGTAGGGTAAAACGTTCGGGGGCTCTTGTAGCATAAATGACTATAACATGTCTCTCTACTGATAAACGCGTTTATTGGTGAAGCGCGCGTTTTTCATTCGTTCGGTATATTATACCATGAATCCAAAATTAGCTTATTATTTGAGATTTGTCATCATGGTGGGTAAAACATTCTCGTGCTACAGTGTTCGACCTTTTACCCTACCTCGTTCCAAAATGTCCATTATCAGCTCTTGTAGCATTAAAAACTATATCTGTCACCACTTCCACTACAGTTTTAAGTTATCTGCTGTTCATATTCGTGAAATATCTTGATTCATGATTGTTTGTACTACTTACGAAATTCTCGACGGCTTTGTACTGACTATGCCTCGCCAAAGAAAATACTTTTCTCGCCAAGGAGTCTGCGATCTATGTTCCAGCGTATATAATATCCATTGGTCGTTTATTCTAAGTGAGTACACTTACACTCTGTGACTTCGATAACGTTCTGGCTTTGATTTCAGTCTTTGTTTAGCTCCTCATATAACAATACTACATTTGAGACTGTCGCCTTGCTAATACAGGTATTTTTGCTCTCTGCAATTTTTTCCTTAATAAAAAAGTGCACAAAGAAGTGCCAATTTGAGTAGCTACCAATTATATGAAATGTCTTTTTAAGTAGTCAGAGTGATAAATGACGTCATAATATGGTTGTTATCGTCAGGTTCGGAATTAGAAATCTTTTCCTATCTTTCCTAAGACAAAAGCCCTAACACAACACTGATGGTAAAAGACATCTTAACCAAATTAGTGGTTGAACCAATAAATATGCAGCTGTATGATTCATTTAAAGAGATTGAGTCGGCATGGCAGAGCACTTTCTTTGCTTGAATTACTTATCAGTGCTCAAAAAGCAAAATCCTGAACTACATGCATAGTTCTAAGTTTTTTGGTTTATTCTGAGCTTTATTCAATTCACAAATATTTTTGATACGTTGATTCCAACGAGGGTCTAGATGCTGAGATTTTGTTTACAAAATTTCCATTCATTTAATTCCATTCCAAACCATGACTATCTGTTCAACTACTTTTATAATCCTTACAAGCATAATATACTAAATCTTCTTGTTGCTGCTTGCACATTGAAAAGTAAAGTAAAGAAAGTTTTAAAACAAACATTCACAGATAGTACTATTCGTGACGCCTAGACTAAACTGTATATGTTGAAGTGTCAACAGCTATATACTGAACTTCATTAGCGGTAAATCGAAATCGCCAAGTACTATTTTTCGTACCCAAAAACACAAAAGGAAAAAGAACACATTTTACATTTTCTTTTGTTTTGTTGCATACGAAACAAAGTACTCGACGATTTCATATGATCGGGTTTATCACTATTCTGAAATGACACCCCAATTAGTCACAGCAATCATTCCATGGCATTCGGTTGCTTGCGTAAGAATTAAAGTTACCAAAAATTAAAAATCGTTGAACACAATTGATTCCCTCTTGTCCACTTATTTCTTAGCAAAATCAATTTACTTACCTACTTGACAGCCATTCTAACCCAACCGGGGTTGGCTGACTCCACAACTTGTTTCCATTGGAGATGATCCTCTGCTAGACTTCTCCACGACGTCACTCCCAATTTTCTCACATCATCTTCCACACAATCTATCTTATTCGTGGTCTTCCTCTCGCTCTGGTACCGTCGAAGTTCCTGTCAAGAGCTTTCTTCGCAGTTCTATCATCCGTCATTCTTACTACATGACCCGCCCGTCTCAGCCTTACAGCTTTGATAGTTCAAATGATTGTTTCCGTTCCAAAGATGTCCATTATTTGTCGATTTGTTCCTATTCTCCACACTCCACGTTCGTGTGCTGGTCCACATATTGCCCTTAAGATTTTTCTTTCAAAGCAACTAAGCACTGATTCTTGTTTCGCTGTTAATGGCCAGGTTTCACATCACATCCATACATGACAATGGGTCGAACAATAGTTTTATAGAGGCGGAATTTTGTTGCACTGAAAAGTATTGAGCTCTTGAGTAGATGTTTCAATGCGTAGAAACTTCTGTTCCCTTGCGTGATTTTCATTTTGATTTCCTCCTCTATGTCGTTTGAAATGTTAAGAATAGACCCCAAATACTTAAAAGACTTTACGACTTCAAAGTTGTGATGTTTTGGCCAACCCGCGACACCCCAAATACTTAAATGACCGATTTAAGTAGACATTCACTTGGAATGGGTCAAATTTGACCCATTGCTATCTCACTCACTCCTTTTTCTTTTAATTGCATTTGTCGCTCTTGCTCCAATGGTAATTCAAAGTGATTGAGTAACGACTTCAAAGTTGTGATGTTTTGGCCAACCCGCGATCCTTGTTTTCTATCCAAAGTCATATACTTCGTTTTGTCTTCATTTACTAACATACCCACCTTGCCTGCTTCGTTATCCATTTCAAAAAAAGATTCCTTCACCTCCAATGTTCCTCTTCCTATCAAGTTTGTGTCATCAGCAAAAGCAGCCAATTGCTTAGGCGAGTAGAAGATGGTTCCTTCCCAGTTTATTGACAAAGCTCGTGCAACCTTTTTTAATACAAATTGAACAGAATTGTCGATACTTAGTGTGTATAGTGTGTATACCACTACCTTACCACCTGGTTTCCTGCACTGCTGCAACCTGTACCTTATCGTTGTTTCGTTCGCTTGGTCGACGTTGTTGAATCCGTCCGTTTATCCGAGGCTCTTGTTGTAGTGTTTCTTGAACTACTTTTTTACGAGGATGGGGGTTAATTTGAATTTCGAAATAAGCAAATTAGATCCAAACAGCACCAATGTGATTTTGCTACAACCTTAACCCATCTATTAACATTTCAGATCATCCGATGAAGTTCTACATATTTTAGGAAATATTTTAGCTGCTCTACAGCGAGGTCGTACAAGTCTAGTCATACCAAAGAAGAAACCCATAGACGAATTGATGAAGAGTCGAAATATGGTAAATAACTGTTGTGATTAAAAACCGGTTCTAATTATATTTAATGTAATTACTTTTCAGAAATCATTATCGCCAAACCTGCCGGATGATTTAGCAATCAGTTTTTATTTACAAAGTCACAAATTAATATTTGCCGTTTATCAGCTGACAAATGTACAGGGAACTATGAAATTTGATTCATCTCAAGCGGAATGCTCTGTACCTTGGTTAAACGAAGTTTTAGTATTATTCACAGTGGCGTTGCAATTGTGTCAGCAATTAAAGGATAAGGTGAGCTCATTAAAATTGCTATATAACTTCGGTTGTTGCATTTGATCATTGATTGTGAGTTTCATGTTTACATACTTCATCAATTGTCCATCAAGTAGTATCGCCCAAAACCAAATAAATTCGTAAAAGTTGAAACAAACTTTTTCAAATTACCGTGGTTGTCGATGCATATTAATTTGAACTTCACTGGTTCGACACGTTTACAGTTGCCGACTACAGTCGACTATGTAACAGATCAAACAAGATCGAAGCGTTATGAACCAAATCGTTTAAAATTATAATTTCATCATCATCTTGTTCCTACTCCGCAAAATGTCACCTTCGTACTCGGTTGCTTGCGAGGGCCTCTCACTCTTTTCCGGCTGCTCCCGCTTGTTTAATGACAGTTCTCTTCCACGTTTCTTTTGGCCGTCGTTTCGGGCTCCCTACGGATTCCAATCCAATGCGGTTCGCGCAATATCTCGAGCAAGTCGCCTTTCGATATGGCATATCCAATTCCACTTCCGACGTTTGATCATTGGTTTCATCCGTTCACATTCGGTTGATATCCTCAGGTCTTTATTGCTTATAACTTCTTACCAACGTATTTTCAGTATGCGTCTGCTGTTGACGAAGACTTGGATTTCATTTTCGATGATCGAAGTCATTTACCAATTTTCGCAACTGTGCCGACATCCAATTGGTTTGAAGAATCTCTTCTCCAAGTTCCTTGTCAGCTGTGTTGAGTTCCAAATGTTTTTCAACGAGATGAAAGCTTGGCGCGCTTTTTCTACATGGCCTTATACATCAAGATCGGCTCCTCCATCCCCTGCTAAGACGCTTCAAATATAACAGAAGCTCTCCACTTCACCTCTTGCTCCAGCATAGATCGACAGAGTGCATCGCATTATACGCATCAGTTTCGTTTTGATTACGTTAACGTCCAACTTGTCCGACATATTTTACAAGTAGGCGTAAAAAATCTTCCATGCTCTCTGTGTCATGAGAAATAAATCATCGGCGAAATCATTATCTAAACGTAATGTCTGCGTCCACTGAATATCCCTGCAACCAGTATTCACCTTCCGCATGACCCAATCCAAGACTAAGAATAGAAGAGGTAATAGCACACATCTCTGTTTGATGCCAGAATGAACTGTGAACCATCGTCCTTACTTTCCGCGGTGTGCAACAAGATATTTTCCACTACGATGGGAATACTGCCAACAATAATGTTTAGCATTTTCGTAGGGATGCCAAAATTCTTTACATTACGTTTCAGTCCAAATTATCAAACGCCTGTTCGAAATCCACAAAAGCAAGTACAGTGGTGTGTTGAACTCAACTGACTGCTCCATCATGATTCTTAAGGTACATGATCAGTGAGGTCTTAATCCAGCTTGTTCCTTGTGAAGTATTGGCTCTAGAACTTTCGAAATTCGGTGGAGGATACAGATGATACAGATAATTTTGTTGATCGTGTTAAGGAGTGTGATACCACGCCAATTGTTACATTCCGTTAAATCGCCTATCTTCGACATTTTTATAATCAAAGCGTCTGTAAATTCTTCTTGAATTTATAATTTAGTAGATTATGATTTTTGAACGGTCTGACCATGATTAGTTAGATCTTCGATTCTTCTGTTTTCAACCTGATTGTTCGTTATGCTGGTCCTAGGGGTCCTAGAGTAGTCTTTCAATTTTTTCGTAGGTTGACAACTAATTAGTTTTAAAAATTTCTCTTATTGGTGAGGATGTTGTGGAGTTTGCGTTCAAAGAAAATAAGGGAGTCAGTTTCGTCTTCCAACCCGCTTTAACATTTTGGATTATTTTATTTACATGTCCAATGCTGTGTTTTACAGAGGTATGATTGGCCTTCTACCTTTGTAATGGATTTTTGTGAAAAAGTCTATTATGCTCCACAAACGTATCGATGTCGAAAAGAAAGTTCCTTTGAACTTCACTGTGCGACAGAACTCAGAGGCGACAACATATGGGTGTGTTTGGGCCGCCTGACGAGTAACACGAATCGAATTGTGGAGAGGTGGTATAAATCCTAAAATCTCCGACAAACGCTGGCCATAATGAAAGTGTAGATAGAACAAAGTAACGGCATCTACTTTACGGCGCTGATCAAGCGTATAAATTTGACTCGTAATTCTTGTGTCACTAATTAAACGGAATACTTTCTTTTGAAGTCTTTCGACGAGATTTAGTGTAGAGAGAGTATCTCCGACCCACAAATGCCTTATATATGCTTTGTATATAATGGCAAGTTCATGGGGCGAAAAGAATTTCTTGCATCTGCGGAGAAAACCCAATCTTTTTGCTGCATTCTTTGTCGCA
>JANVCI010199880.1:0-10620 GCA_026413465.1 Trichosia splendens | reverse complement strand
TCGTACGGGTTTTCGGAATTGCCCTATAGGCAATTTCCCGTGGTACGAGTCTTTGTAATTGCTATGTATAGTATAAGTGCGTAGTTAAATATAAGTGCATATAGGTGTATCTATATGTAGGGATGGTATGTAAGAGTAGTCTGATGCGGTGTTCGTACGGGTCTTATCTATATGTTTTTATTACGAATTCAGTATTTCACCAGTTTTAATTTTACATAAATATTTTCAACAAAGGTTATTTTATCGAAAAACGGAATTATATTGTATAAATAATACATATTTAAAAATTGCTCTCTTTGTGATGTGTCGTCTTTTATCAACAAAATTTCATTTCCTTCAAAATCTACATCATATAGAACACGTTGTTATTCGTTTGGAAGTTTGGTTCAAAATTAGATCAGTAACGCTTTTATTTATAAATAAAATGCAAAACCATAAATAACAAAATCGTGTTTTCGAATGAAACCTTTTAATCTATACATGAACGTATTTAAAAAAAAATTATAAATCATATGATAATCTGTGAAAGTTTTTAATATCTGCAGTCATTAATTCTTTGTTCATACCCATTTTTAACACAAATTAAAACAACACCAAGTTTACACGTTTTCCCTTTCAATCATCGCGCGCGGCACAAACAAATCGTAATTGAAATTAATTTCATTTTATATTTTTATATAGACAAATGTTTGTCTTTTTTTTCTATTTTCTTATTTAAAGTGGATTACAATTTTATAGTGCTATGTTAAGCTATTATTAAAAGTATTTTCTTGATATTATTAAATATATTTTGTGATAGATAATTCGTGGTTATGTTCACATACAATTAATAATATTAACTATACTAACTTGTTATACATAGTATAGTTTAACATACTCGCATTTCATATTTTTAAGTAATATTAAGAATGTAATTTTTTTCTTTCGCTTCTTATTACATTATTATTATTTTCAAAATGAAATGTGTGCAAGGCAATAAATATTGTTTTGTTATGTAGTTTTTATAAACGAGGCGGTAATTTTATAGTCGCTATCGAATGAAAGTTTTACGATTATAGCTTTTAAAATTGGGTTGTAGGTCACCAGTGTCATCTCTTCTCTTCATGAAGTTGAATATGCATTATCTCAAACTCCATACGAAATATATATCTAACCAATATAATATGGTTAATAAAATGTTGATATATGTGATAAATTGCATTGGATACTGTTTTGATGATAGTATAGTGATCAGCTAAAAGTATATATGTACAATATGAACTGAACGAACATCAGCATATTGTTTATTTTCAGTATGTTCATTATGTTTATTATGTAGCATGGATAAATAGGTAATTGTTGTTATATGAGCACATGAATGTTTTTTTAATTTTTTTTATAAAATTTTTGAAATATTTGAAGTTTTTGAAATTCTTATTTTACATATCGTATAGTGAAAAATGAATCTTATGAACGGATCTGAACCTTTGGAAAGCCGATTCGTATTCGGGGTTCTGGTTTTTATAAAAACGAGAATAAACACAAATTAACCTGGTCAATTTGACTGTAGACTCGTACTCAGAGTTGGGGTGTGAAGAAATTTCGGGATTAATTTCCTTGATTTTTTTTTCTGATTATTCCAGATCTTTTTCGGATTTTTCGTGTTTTTCGGCTCAGCGGTTCGAGCTACTTTCGCTGCAACCTTGCGGACCAAACTTTCTATCTCTTATGCTTCTCAAAATGTGTTACTGAATATAACAATACGATGGAAAAATGGTAGAAAGACGTAAGTCATTTACAGTTATTTTTCGTCATTGTCATTTTCATTGTGATGTTTTATACCGCAAAAGAACAAAAGGTTGACTTACGTCTTTTTGCCATTTTTCCATCGAATAATCGAAGTTGGCGGCTCCCACACTTTTCCCAATTCCGAAAACAAGTTCGCCATGACATTCATTACAAAAATGGTACACGCACACATTTTGCAAATTAAAAAAAAAAACTCGTTGGTGAAAGATATGACCTTCAAATATATGACAAATTTTGTACATTCTCCATAACGTTGTGTTAGACACAACCTTCTATCTCTTATCTTATTCAAAATACAATAATCGACTGTGACGACTCAGTGATGCGAGCTACGACCGTAGCTATTAAGAGTTCCTATCAGGAAAAAAAAGTTCATCGAATTCGATTTAGAATTACTCAAGAACTGCTGGGTACGAACGGGCGTACAGACAGACAGCTATGAAAAGGGACTTTTGAGACCATACCATAGAAAGTCTCCCATGGAAACACTGTCGTTTTCGCTTTTTTCGGTGCATTACAGACTTCATATATGAAGTTATTTCGTACGAGTCTAAAAACAGAGTTCTGAGGGTTCGGTTCGGATCCCCGTTTACGTGTGTTGAAAAGGAATGCTTTGCAACAATTACTGTCAAATTCAACCCTTTCATATGTAAGTTACTAATTCTTGTAGTTCGTTTTATAATTAATTATAAATTTAAATATCGTTTCGTTATGCGACGATCATTCAAAAAATATTAGATGGTGCATTAGATACATTTAGAAAGAAACGTCTAATTTTCTTCGTACTGATTCGTTCAGTATAGTACTATTGTAGATATTACTCACAAATAACGTCACACAAGAAGGAGGAGGAGTTCAACACTTGCGTGATATGGAGGGAAGAAGGTTTGCCAGTGGATGATTTTCTTAATTTTTTTGAGTTTTTGTCAATTTTTGCGAGTTTTTTTAACTTTACTGTTCTTAAAACTTTTTAAGACATCTTTCAGCACTTTCTGCTAAATAATTTCTACGACATTAGAACCTATCTTCAGGATTTATTTAAGTACCTCTGGTTACAATCCTATCGTAACGATAAAAAGTACTTTTGAATATTTCTAAGACAAAGTGTGTTTAAGTTTATGTACTATTGTGATTTCGAAAGAATGTCCCTAGTTTCTTTTGCTGACACCAATCATTTTTTATATGATGACCACATGCCAACGTCAGGTTTAACGTTACAATCAATAAGTTGAATACAGTAAGCAATAAAGTTTTTAATGAAATTTTGTTTAATTAAAACTTGATAAGACACGGCTGGCAATACAACACAAAAATATTTATCTTTCAATATTAATTTCAATGCAACAATAATATTGCAACACTTCCGAATGTGTAGGTTGAATCATTCTCCAATTAATTCAACCTTAAGCTATGCATATGCTAAAATATTAATAAATGAACTACGCCATCGTCGGAATTACCATTAAAAAACGATTAATCTAAACAAAACCTCAATCCTAAAATAGTGTAACGTGTTGCAGCATCCTGTGTTTATCATAATTTTTCATATTGTGAATGATATTCGGTTTCTTGTAATCAAAGTTGAAATTGCATTTTAGTATTTATAGTATTCTGTTCCATATTTAAACAAACACACAATGACGAGATTCAACTGCATATCGTATTTACATTTTTTGCGATATACAGAATTGTTTTAAATTAAATTTCAAATTGTTTTCATTTAACTTCCGGGTAGTTTTACTACATAATATATGTCGTCTATACGACTTTGAAAATGTAAAAATTAATTATGAATCCAGAAGATAAGTTTTGTAGCTTCGTGCATGGTGCTACATAATTTTGTCGGCTTCATTGAATAGAGTATGAACAGAACATAGACGTATTGAACATTGAGAACATGATGATGATTATTTATATCTTAAGTTTGTTCTTAATTAAAATGTTTAGATTTATTTAATGATAACTTCTGATAGAGCTGTTCAAATCAGTGCTGTCTGTAAATTCGCATCACAAACACAAAACACGCCGTTTACCATACCAACTTATACTAAGTCGACATTTTCATTATGCATTTCAATTAAAATCTTCTCTTTGAAAATTTATCGCATTGCATTTGAAACTCTGTTACATAACATAACGTTGGATAAATTGCTGTGTAAATGAATTTCAGTGTTGGATATCGTATCGTTTTGAAGGTGCATATTATGTGAGAGGTGTGATAAATGATAAAACAAACAAACGGTAGTAACATTCAGCAAACTGATTGCGGTTAAAGTTTGGTCTTTAAAATATCTCTTTAGTCTATGAAAACCAATTTATAGTAGGTGCATGGTTTCATTTACATATTTGTAATTATGAAGAAATTTATGTCGAGATAAAAGAGTGTAGTATAGGCAGAGTTTTTTAAGTAAGTTTCAACAATTTATTGCAATGCTAAAAATATCACACATAACAATAACGGCTATTATACCCACTAGTCTAAATGATCTGTTCTATTACTCTATTTTTTAGATTGGTACGTAGTCCTATTAAATTTCAAAGACGAAAACTTAATTTCACCACCTTTTTAGTCATTCCACACCCTCACATAATCGAAAGCGACATATATTGTTGAAGTTGTCTTATGAACTAAGTAATATTTGGTGAGTATCAGGGGCAGATTCGTTATGAAATCGTCATTGTTGACCTGAAAAATTTCTCCACCTTATTTCTGAATGCAAGTCTTATGTAAAATTGAGAAAGTCTTTCCCTTTTGTTTTAGTTGTAATAAGATGTTTCGTATGCTACTATATGCACTCTAGGTGGTTATATAAGGGTTCGAATCTTTTATTGTAAATACCGAGACAAATACTTCTAATTTGTTAAATATAGTGCAATTAATCTATTTATGTAACTATCGTAAATTCAGAACAATTCAATTGAACTGAACCTACTTCATTAATTTATGTTTAGCCAGTCTGCATTATTTGTATGTTGTAATTCGACAAACCCTTACAATCTATAGCAACGCAAATTTCATGTTGGGAAACTCTTTAAATATTTTGAATATTTTCATCTGTGGGAGAAGCTGCAGGGAATTTAATCACCACCTAAAAGTCTGTCATATATACACAAAAACCATATGAAAGGAAAATGGAAATCGATAAAATCGTTAAAGAAACATGATCATTACAAATCGACCCAGCGAAGACTTATTTGTCGGTATTTGTGCGGTGTGTAACGAATACAAAATGTCAAGTCATTTAAAACATACCCATATTAAACGTATTGTTACATAAAATTTCTATCGTCTTCACTTTTTATCACGACTTTGAAATAAATCAGCAAATAACGATTATTTCCAACAAATTACCATTATCATTTAAATTGCATCCTTTCAAGTTGAACACAAGTAAGTATTTACTTATCTCTGAACAATATGAGGAAAAGATACACATTGTTTCATTCCCAGAAGCAAGACGTATATTTTAATGTTGGAGATACTAGTATAATGGATAAAATATAGAAAAATATGCTCATTTTCCGTAAGGTAAACAGCATTACGGTATTTAAGTTAAAAAAAATCAATGTGTGCTTATGCCATTCAAGTTTGTAGACAAAAAAAATTGGTGGAACGAATGACTAGGTGTATAATCTGAACATTGCACAATGTGAAGTGAGCTAAGCCATACAGCATAGAGCACAGAAAATACGTAATAGCAGCGCTTACATTTTTTTTAACTTTATAACAACAATACTTTTTCTTGCACGATTTTCATCCTTCAAAGGTAGCCGCTTTAATACATTTCAATGCAATTTCAATAAGCCCAACACATCTTTTCCTTGTTATGCATTCTGTTTATATTTTGGTTCGTGGTGATACATTTGAGAAGTTTTACGTACAATGACGATGATTTGTTTTTCTATACAGTAGCAACCAATAAGCAGTATATTGTAGCTAAGATTTTAATTCCAGAGAAATAAGTGCATAGATAGTGAATTGATCGACTGACTCTGCTTAAGTCCATCGAGTTTAAATTCTTTTTTAATGACAAACATTTTCGATCGTACCCTAAACAATTTACAGAACATTCCTCGTGGTTGTGCAAGACAAGCCAACAAATCATCAAAATCCCCCATAACCAAAAGTGTATGATTTTCTTTTGTTTTTCTATTTTAACTGGACTGCTATCAGACTGTACTGCTATAGCTATATCAAAATCAGTGATATATCAGCCACGTATTCAGTCTATTTCACTGTCTTGCTGGCAGTGTAGTGATATATCAGTGATTTAGACATTGATATATCATTCACATTTCACTGCAGAAAATCAGTGCACTGATATATCACTGATACAAAGTGCTCTACCGACAGTAGGCTGCTATATCACTGAATGCCAACAATGATATATCAGCAATTTTCAATAAGTGAAACTGAGAAAGTTATATTATACTACTGTATTGCACTTCTATATCACTTCCTACATCGCTAGTTGTACTACTACTTTCTGCTACTACTATCTGAATTGTTACTGCTATAGCACTGCTATTATGTCACTGCCAACGAGGCCAATAATATCCACTGGTAGTATTTGTAACTAATTTCCACTGCCTTATCACTGCCAGCAAAGCTAGTAGTATCCAGGTAGTACCTGTAATGATAAATTGTTTACTAATTTTCACTGGTCTGGTATATCACTTACCTTAATGTCACCGGTGACCGTCCAAGTACTCACTTCGACCATGATGCACAAAAAATGCGAATTTCGCATGGTTCAGTTGCTGAACCTGAGGCCTTAACTCAATATTTCTATAGGGTTCACTGCGAACCTTGATGAACCTTCAGCTATATTTTCGAGGTTCGCTAACGATTTTGACATTAAAATATATTTTAACGGCCTTTCGCATGGGTTTAGTTTCTTCGCATGTGCGAATTGCAGACGCATATGCGATCGCACATGCGAAATGCGAACACATATGCGAAATGCGATCGCATATGCGAAATGCGATCGCATATGCGAAATTGATTTTTTTAGATTCAGTTTATGCTTTTCTGGCTTTATTATGCTTGTCAACTTTGTATTGGGTTCATAATCCTTAAAACACTATTTTTATCAAAATCTTATATTGATTTCATTCACTGAGGTTGGAGTTTTGTGCATTTATGTTAATTTGTCTGATTTCTTTTCTTCTATTCATTTTATTCATTTAACGAATTTTATCTTTTTTTCGCGTTTTCCCGCATCTTCGCTATGTCAATTCAATAGCACTGCTAGTTCTAGCACTGCCGTTCTAAGCATTGCTTTATCAGTGCTGTTTCACTTCTCACTTTAAGAATTCATTTATTTTATTTTAGCACTGATAGGAAGTAAAATGTTAGTACTAAAAATACAGTTCTTTTTTAGTCAGTGATAATGTCAGAAATTTTACTGTTTTCATTAACACTGATACATCAGTTATTAAAAAAATAGTCCTAAGTTACTATCTTGTCAGTGTTATGGCACTGCTGTATCAATGCCAAGTAGAACTTCTTTTCTTAACAGTGTTATGCTTCATATCACTGAATTACAGCAACCGACTGCAGACTGCCAGCAGTGATTTGCTGGGTTAGGTCGGTTTTTCAATTTAAATTCATTTATAAGAATTTTGTACCTTTACAAAAAAAAAATTAAAAAATTAGAGGTCGCCAAATAGGTCTAAACTATCTTCAACGTACAATTAGGTAAACTTAAGTGAAATTTGAAGGATACAAAATAAGTGAATGATTATTAAAAGCTACTCATTAGACACTTCAATTCTCGGAATTATTTTGGTGAAATATCAGTATCACTATTTCTAATATTTAAATATACACAAAACAAATTGCAGGCAATTTGAAGACGTACGAACGTATCCATACACTTTTCGTATCATCCTCTTTTCAAAAATCTGTAGATAATATACCAAGTATATAAGCTTATATACAGTATACTTGGTATATAAGGTCATATACCAGGCGAGCTATGGTCCCATTCACAAAAATGTTCGCCTCGACAGCCTCTATACCATATAAAAAAAGTTTTTGGTTCCCTGAGAGCCCCTGGACCAGTGTGACTGGAACCTATCTTCCATGGACAAAAAAATTCGCCTCAACTTGCTCTACATAATATGAAAAAAAAAAAAATTTCGTCCCATACCTAAAATCACCTGAAATCACTTAAAGTCACCTAAAACCACTTAAAATCGCCTAAAATCACTTAAAATCACCTCAAATCACATATCATGGCTTTGTTAAAAGAAGATCCACTTCAACCAATTTAATTGAATTCGTTAGTCATGCCACCAAGGCCGCGGAATTTAATGGGCAACTAGATGTTATCTATACGGATTTTAAGAAAGCTTTTGTACGGATTTTAAGAAAGCTTTTGATAGACTGAAACACTCAATACTCATATTTAAGTGGTCGATCACAATATGTGAAACTGTCGGGATGGGCCTTTCGAACTTTCAGTGTGACATCTGCGGTACCTCAGGGGAGTCATCTTGATCCTCCTTTGTTTATTTTTTTCATGTATGATGCCACTAAAGTGTTTACATCTTCATCAATATACTTTTTGTATGCCAACGAAGAATCTACTCACCTCGAGATACATCTGCACTGCAACAGTATTTAAACAATCTTATATTGTGGTGTAAGTTTAATGAATTGTACCTGAATGTCGATAAATGTAACATCATTTACTTCAATCGGAGGGGTCCACCCTTAAATTTGAATTCAAGATTGATAATGTTCCGCTGAAGCGAGTAAACGTAATTCGTGATGTAGGTGTAATAAAGGATGAAAAACTTACTTTTTCCAAACACATAGTGAACATAATTGCTAAGTCATATTCGATACTAGGATTTGTAGTGAGAATATGTAAAGCCTTCAAGAATATACAAGCGCTCAAAAGTATTTATTTCGCCCATGTTCGGTTCATACTTAAAGTATGCCTCTGTTGTTTGGAATCCCTATAAAACCACGTATATAGGTAGAATCGAGTCGATTCAAAAGAAATTCCTAATTTATGCTCTAAGACGAACAATAAAACGCGATGAGAATTATCGGTTGCCTTCATATCTTAGTAAATGTGAGCTAATTGGCATGGAGTCTTTAGCTAGGCGCAGAGTAAATGCTTTTTCATTTTTAGTATTTGACTTACTAACTTTTCGCTTAGACGCACCTGGAATAATTTCACACGCGGTAGTAAACCTCCCTGTTCGAACATTCCGTAATTATGATTATCTTGTCATTGAATATCACAGAACTGATTATGGGCGTTCTGAACCTATTAATAACATGTGTATGATTTTCAACCAATTCCCGCACCTTTATGTAGACGGAATGTCTCGTGATTCATTTCGAAAGATGGTCAAAAACATGAAATTATCTATCAAACTAAATGGTGAATTTAAATTAACGTAAATTCTCAACTACACCTGAAGCTCTCCTAATCACACTGATTAGTGCTAATAACTGAGCCAATAAAAATTGCTATCTCATTGATTAATTGAAGCGATCGACGACCATCCTATTTATGACGACTTTTGTTCACCATAAAATTTCGTACAACTTTGTCTTTGGACCCAACCTTCTATCTCTCTTTATTTCCGAGAAATTCCTAAAAATAACTCCCCATGCTGTGCTGAGAGGTACGTTAAAACTCACCACTTTCGAGAACCACAGGACCGACTTTGATAATTTTATACTTGTTTATATCTTTCCCAGTATCAGAAGTTCATAGCTCCCAAAGGAAGCGAGTTATAAACCAAAAACTCCGACCCGACCCCCGCAAAAAATGTTTTTGGCCATAACTTCGGAACCACTCCACCGATTTCGATTGATATCACTGAAAAAGATTTGGAATAAACAGACTTAGTACGAAAATGAGCTAAACGGGTTCAAATACATACGAAAATCCACCCCTCAAAAACCAGATTTTAGGCCATAGCTCCGGAACGACTTTACCGATTTTGCTCATCTTCGAACTTAGCCTCAGTCAGTTAATTCCAAATCATTTTCAGTGCTGCGCATCAAATGCAAGCAATCAGTCAAATGTGCATCAATCCACAATCCACACCTATTGCTAAGATATCTGATCTTCAACGTTTGAATAATGTAGTGATGGAGATGCAGGATGAAGTGAAAAAAATGTTGGTTTCCCAAAACACTTTCACTCAATCCATTGATTTTCTTAATAAGAAAATATGCGACTTTCAAAATGTGACAAAATTTTAAATGATTAAAGTGCGCGAATCAATATCATCGAGGAGGATATAAGTATATTCAATAATAATGTTAATGATCTTGATTATCGTCTTGATGTTATTGAACAATCATCATTATTGAGCAGCGTAGAAATTACTGGTGTTCCCTCATTTGATAAAAATGAAATTGTTGGGATTATTGCTACTATTGGCAATAAACTTTCAACAACAATTTCTATAAATGATCTATCTAAGTTTTACCTACAACATCGAAAAAATGATTAACAGAGACCACCATCTATTATTGTCTTTCTTAAGGACATTGTAATGCGTAACAATATTTTGGTGGCGTTCAGGAACCATCGTGCTATTCGAGCCAAAGAGATTGGTTTCAATAGAAGTGACATTTAATTTTTATAAATGAAAACTTAACAAATTCTAGGAAAAAATTACTTTTTACAGGAGAAAATTCAAGATGAACAACAACTATAAATTTTTGTGGACGAAAAATGGAAATTTTTTTTTTAAAAAAAAAACGACACTGCATACTAATTTCAGCAAACTTGATACTAGTAATTAATCGAATATTGGGCCATACGGTGTTTTGAGTTAATTGTTTTTTTTAAT
>JANVCI010199658.1:0-10648 GCA_026413465.1 Trichosia splendens | reverse complement strand
CTAGAATTTTGGGATTTCACTAACTTCCATCAGTTTTTTTGGGTTCCCTTCTGGACTTGAGGCATAGAGAAGATCTCGGGAGGCTGGTTCTCGCAAATGCACCGTTCCCTGATGGGTCCACCTTTTCCCAGCTCTAGAAATTAGAGATTTGTATAGGTTCAATCAGATTTCTTGGGTACCCGTCTGGATTTCAGGTATGGGGAATGTGACCATATGTAAGTTCTTGGGCTGAGATGGACCCACCTCTTCCCAGCTCTAGAACTGTTTGCCTTGGCAATCACAGGATGGTGATGTTATAATGTTCCATTTATGAAATGCGTCAGCACATCTACCATAGGTCACGTGGGAGATCAAAATCATCAAACTTAATGTTAGGGTTTGCTTTATCAAGCAGTTGTGAGTTAAGCAATTTGAAAGATGTCCAATCATTGTGCCACGAATCTTTCACAGCAAAGTTACTATACTTTAAGGTTTCTGCATAACATGCGTGTGGTTTACGAGATTTCAATCGTTGAATACTTGGTTCCATAAAATCGTGGTACGCGCGAAGGTCTGAATTGTCCAAAATCTTGTTGTATTCCTTCAATACAACCTGCGAACTTCGCAAATTCGGTGGTACAATGTTACATAAATCAGCAAGCCATTCGTTTGGTGTAAGTTGAATTGCATCGTAGAATTGAGTTGAACATTAAATTTGGATGCGTGCGCGCTCTTTAACCAAACTAGAGCACAATATTCAGCCTTCTTAACGTATTTGCAGAAGCTCTCCATATTGTTCCTGCGAGTTTTTGAATGAAGTTATTTCTCGGCTTCAATTTTCCTGCAAGTTTCGTAAATTTTTTTTATTAGTTAATGATCTGTCCAAAGTATGGCCCAAATATTTCGAATGGAAATTGTGTTCAAGTTGTACTCCATTTATTTTTTCTATTCGCCATTTTGTTGTTTTAGATGGAAAGAACATACTTTGTTTTCTCATTACTAGGACACTTAATTTTTTGAAATAATCTCCAAGGATTTCTGAATCAGCTTCCAAAGTGCGTTCAGTATCTGACATATCGTTTGCTTGTTGCAATTACTAAATCATCAGCGTATCCGAATTTTCTGGATGTAGTTGGTTGTAAGTCATTTAAGTAAATATTAAACAATAAGGGAGCCAAGGCCGAAGCTTGTGGTAGACCATTACTCAATTTTCGGTAGGTGTCATTGTTTCTGTAAAAGGCCTGAAAAAGTGGATTTGAAAGCATATTGTTGATGATTGTAGCAAAATTGAGACATGGGATGACACTTGGCAATTTGTAAATTAGTCCTTTTCGCTGTATGGTGTCACATGCTGTAGTTAGATCGAGGAAAACAACTGATATCTTCAAAATATTTGGGGCTTTGTGAAAACCATTTTCTATGAAGTTCAAAATCCCGCTTGTTTCTCATTAATCCTAAACTCGATTTGATTGTAAAGTAACCGTTCAAATGAGTTATCGCTGTCGTTATGTTTAAACAATGTTACCTACTAGATTATGGTAACTCCAAACAGAACTTAAATTTAGTTTTCTTTTTAACTCTTGAACGAACTCTGTGCAATTAACATTCACACTCAGTTCTTCTACATTCTACTTACAAAGTCTTATTTCGTCTCTAAGAAGGAAAATACTAGGTAACTATACCTTGGATCCTTCAGAAATACCCAGACTAGGACCGAATGCTTTAAATAGGTTCCTGGCCAGGAAAATAGATTCGTCTAGATAACACTGGACTAGGGGATTGGTAACATAGGATCTACGAGATCTGTGTTCCCGTCTGATTGTCAAAGATCAGACACCACAATAGCTATAATCGATCTATCTCAAGTGCCACAGAAACACTATCATCAAGAAAGTCTCCGTACTTAAGTAAATAAAAAATTCGACCGGCGCATGGGTCTAGTTTCAGATTTTGGCTGTGTTAATATTTGTTAATATTTCTATTTCTTAGAATATCGACACACACGCCATTGGCTTGATTCTATCCGGCTTAGCGCAATGTGGAGCATGGGGATGTTTCGACGAGTTTAATCGCTTGAAAGAAGAAACCCTATCGGCTATTTCAATGATAATTCAACCCTTACAGTCGGCAATTAAGGAAAGGCAAAAAACCGTCACAATCTTAGATGAATCCATACCACTAAATCATCATTGCGGAATGTTTGTAACGCTAAATCCGGCTGGTCAAGAGGTGAGTCGACTCAAGAGTATACTCAATGAGTCTCAAACAGAATCTTCAATTTTTTGTTTAATTTCTATTCAAGGCTGTCGCATACGGCTTCGAAGTTCTTATATTTTGATATACGATATTGTGACTCATAAAATGTTATTAATTTTGTCAACACTAGGGTAACTACGGCGGTCGACAAAATCTACCACATAATCTGCAAGCATTATTTCGACCGATAGTGATGCAACAACCAGAACCGATAGACATTGCAAGAGTCATGTTATTCGTTGAAGGATTCAAAACAGCAGATGAAATAGGCAATAGAATGGTTGAATTATTCAGATTGGCAGGAAATATATTATCGCCTCAACGTCATTACGAGTGGGGATTACGTGAACTTAAAACGGTTTTATATGCGTGCGGAAAGTCACTGAGAGACAAGAAATCAGTACGCAATAGCGATGAGGAGATGGAATTAGCAGTCGAAGCTCTACGCTCCAATACTATGTCCAAATTGAACGAAGCTGATTGTAATCTGTTTGATATGTTGATTGGTGAAGTATTTCCGAGAACAAATAAAATTTCTACATCTCAGGATGTGCTGAAGAAATTCATAGAAGAGTCGTTTGCCAGCATGGACCTAAAAAGCAATGATAAACAAATCGAAAAATGCATACAATTGTACGAGCAATTGGAAAAAAGAATGGGAGTTGTAGTTTTGGGACCACCCAGATCTGGCAAATCAACGATCATTTCTGTTCTTAAACAAGTAGGACCTAGGTGCTTCACCTTCATATATTTTTATTTTGAGAAATATTTTCGTTCCAGGCATTATCATCGATGTCAAAAACGATAAGAACGTATACTATCGCTCCGAAGTCTATGAACAGAACACAGTAAGTAACGACGTGATTAAGAATCGTAATTAATTGTGAAGATGGGTTAATTTTGTCCATTGGGTGCGAGTATCGAAACGTGGTCAAATTTTAGGGCTGCTTTTTTCAGGTTCTCAATAGCTTTTTACCTCCGCTTTTTACCTTTCCTCCTAAATTTTGTTACATGTAAACCCCGAGTACTAGCCTACTATCAGATTGACACAGTCGTTTGCCGTTAGCTCTCTTTTATTCATTACTACTGTGGACGGTTTCCATACAAGAAACAACATCGTGCTCGCAATTTCTAATAATCCAAAATATAGGACTAACTCAACTAGTTCCTTGTTGGAGCACACACCGACAACACGAAAAAAAAACGGTTTTATAGGACGTTCCGTTATGGCTCCAAAGCTAAACGCTGAAACTTAAGTGGTTTCTCTAGATCTCGTATTAGATTATATGAATTTGTACTTGTGGAACATTCATCAAAAGTCGTAATCTTTCAAACAGTATATCGCACTGACGGACGGTAATCTTCCATATCATACCATACCACAATACCAACGTGGTCGTACTTCCATATCATACCATGGTATGATATAGCAAATATGTAACGTCCTTCAGTTCACTCAATCATCATGTTGGGTAGTTCCAGTGTGCAAAGACAGAATGATGTTCCATCCGTATGCGATGAATGTGTGTACCCAATAACTAAGCCCCTATCTTTGGGCGAGATAATAATTAAGCACCTTCCGAAATTCTTCTGAGTGATGATAAAAGCACTTTGGTGGCGTAGTTTGGAAGGCACGATAAAGATTTGGTCCAGATTGATTCGTCATTAGCTGTAACCAAGCTTTTCATCGAACTCAAAACAAATATTCGCCTAATATAAATTCCCACATCTTACCTTCGAACTTTCATTCATCCTTCCCTTTCAATAAATCTATTTAATTCGGTTAAAGACTGTTTCAGTTATTGTGTACACAAATAAACAGACAAATAGACAGACAGACGGAAAAACGAACCGATAACCCTCATTGTGACGTATATTCGCCTTGTAGTCGTTAATACAAAAAACAGTATATCGCTGTAAAATGTAACCTTTTGTTTACACAACACTTCCACATTTCTTTAGTAGTAAAACTGCATTAGTAGTATTACAGATGCAAACTAATTGTTATTTTTCTATAGACTTTTCGGCAAACTGGATCCAGACACCAGACAGTGGCGTGACGGCGTATTGACCACAACGGCTATAGCTGTGAATGCCGAACAATCAGGTGATTTTACATATTACCTTAGTTTCAGAGGAAGTTGTGATTGAGCTGATTTAATACGTTAGAATAGATCATTCGACGAGCGATTTATTTTGATGTTAGTAAATCAATTCCATTTTTTTTGGTTAAGCCGGTCATGGCCATATGGGGTACCAATGGACAGTTGGTGAGGTCAGCTTCAAAGCTTCGGGTTGGATTTTTCCGGAGAGACCTTCCTAAGCCGCCCAGACCACTTTGAAAATCACGATTTTTTTGACCTTTTTTGCTCATAGTGCCAGTCAGTGCGACCTTTCGGTCAACTTTGAAGGTCCAAAATTTTTTCCTCATTGAGGGTCATAAGTTTAATCCGTTTCTACTTTGCGGTGGAAATTGAAAGAAATCGATTTTCAGGACCCAAAAATTGAAATTTTTTCTGAGGGGTCTACAGCCAAAGTGAAATTGTTTCGAGTCAAAAGTTCTTCTACGAATTACTCAGTCTGAAGTAACATTTCAAACGAACTATAAATCATAAAGATCGCGAAAGGCTTGCATTTCACTTTCATATAAGCTGGTCGAAGTTTTCGCAAATTCACTCTTAAAGATTTGCTGAAAAAAATTTCGATGATCAAAACATTTCAATAATTTACCTTCACATATGACAGATATTACAGAAAAATAATTTTGCTAATCAAAAGAAATTATTTTTCTGATCAAAAGCAATAATTTTGCTGACCAAAAGCAATAATTTTGCTGACCACAAAAATAGATGCCTTATTTGAACATGTTTGAACATAAAAATTTCGGATGGATGGATGGATGGATGGATTTATATTTTTTTTACCAATATAAAAATTACCAATAAAAGACTTTTTGACGCGAGTTCCGCGGGTCGGACCACGAGTGGTTTCCCTGCGTTCTCGTGCACGGAGCGCTCGCTCCAACATTACCAACTGTTAGCCTGGATCGACGTACGTTCAGTGGACTAAAAAACTCGTAAAAGGTGAAGGTATCTTTCATTCCTTGAATCCACTTAAACGATTTTTTGCAGTTTTATTGGAAGTTAGTCGAAAGTGAGTATTTTAACTCTGGTAAACCTAGGAACTGAGGGACAGCTGTTTTATCATGAAATGTAGTATCGGAAACTACGAAATTACGAATTCCAAAAGACAAGTCTTAGGAGAAACAGAGTTCTTTTCCTACATTACAATTATAAGACATATCTCAATAATCATAGAAATCACACTTGTAATTTTAGGCATATCATCATGGATAATCTGCGATGGAGATGTTGATCCAGAATGGATTGAAGGTAATTTGATTATCAACTACATTTGAATCTTCTTACACTGTCTCCATTTTTCTATCTTAATCGTAGCTTTAAATTCCGTATTGGATGATAATAAGTGAGTAAAATTATTAGACATACTTACTCAAACACCTCCACATATTTTTCCTCCATATTAAAGACTTTTAACCCTTCCATCGGGATGGCGTATTCAATTTGGCAACAATGTAAATTTCATCTTTGAAACTCATGACCTTTCGAATGCTTCACCAGCAACGATTTCGCGAATGGGCATTGTTAACTTAAGCGAAGTTGATTTGAATCCTTCCATTATGATAGACGCATGGTTGAAAAAGCTACCAGATTCAGAAGGAATTCAATACCTTATGGAAGAATTTTTTAGCCGAGCTATTGACTACATCGAAAAACTGAAGGAAAAGCCAATGGTATCATCAACGGTGGGATTAATCAATTGCGGACTAGAGTTTCTAAATGATTGTACTAATAAAGAGCAATTTTGCATTGGACTCATTCGAGGATTGGGTAGCACTTTGCGTGAGAAAGATCTAAATGGATTCTGCTTAAGTGTAAGAACTTTTAAATTTTGTCTTAATGAATACGTCAATTAATGCACTACTCAACAGATATTAGAATCAGCTGACATTTACGTTCCCAACTCACATGATGCTGAACTCTGTTTTTACAATTCATTCCAAGGCAAAATTGAATATTACACTACTGATCATGTCACAGAAAATGAACAATTAAACAAGCCAAACAATGATCTAATCAGGACTGGACACATGAAAGTGTTTTCAGATGTTTTGCGGCAATTTATGAAAAACTCGAAAAATTCACCGTTTATGATAGTTGGTCCTGCTGGTTCTGGTAAAAGGTGAATCAGTTTTACTACCTAATGACTGTTAAATCATGTTGAGTTCTTTGTTTTTTTAGCTTGTTGGTGCAAAATATTTCAAATGAATTTTCTGGAAGCCAACTCGTTACGATCAATTGTAGTGCACAACTGACTGCGGACTCTGTGCTACATTTGTTAAAACAGGTAAAACCTATGTGTGAATAATGTTTCATTTTACCATTTTTGCGCCTTTTTTCCCCACCGTCCCCTTAATGTTATAGAAACCCATTGAATATTTTCCTGTTAACCACGCTTCAAAATCATCCTCCAAATATCACCTCCAAAACTCTATAGGTTCGACACAGTGGAAAATCTTGATCATTCAATCTTTCCATCTTTTTTCCTTCAAATTTTCCCTTCTTTAACCCTTTCCCCCACCCAACTGATCGATAATCAGTTGTCAATCGTGATATACTCTACAATCAGTCAGGTCTGGAAGGGTTTCTTTGAGTTTTCGCTTGTTGCTAACAACAATCGCCTCTGAGTTTTTAACGTTGAAGGTGATTCTCCATTTGTTAAAATAGGTTTCAATTTTATTTAAGTGGCATCCTTGTAGAGAACACATTAGTATCGTCTGCGAAACTGAATTGGTTTCTATTGTGGTGTACCGGTGCATCTTGCGTGAAAATCAAGAATAGCAGAGGCCCCAACACCGAACCTTGAGGATTATCATTTGAGGAGCTTTTCCAGTTCGACAATTCATTTTCCATTTAGACTTGAGAACATCGCTCACTCAAATAGCATTGCAGCAATTGAACCATAATTGGAGAATAATTAAGCTTGTAAATCAAACCCTTAATCCATAAAGTGGCGATAGCTTTTTTAAAATTTATACCTAACGCACACTCTTTAACCAGCCAAATTAATGCATCCGCTGTCGAATGTTTTGATCTGAAACCAAATTGCGTGTTTGGAATTATATTTGCTGCTTCAAGAAAACTCATAATTCGTTTGGATCTACATTTTCTCTAAAATCTTGCTTAAGTTACTGAATAAGGAAATTGGTCTTAAGTTCGGCGGATTGTTAGGATGTGTTTTTTGAGCGATTAAATAATTTGTGGACGATTTCAAATGAAACCTAACATATTTTGTGGTAGGTTTTTTTGAGGGTTTGTTTTAACGATTTCACCCATATCATTGTGCTGGTTGAGTATTTGTTCAAATGCGTTTACTCTTGAAAGGATGTGTTGCAAAACATGTCGTCATTTCGACAGATAGACTTCAACGTTTCCTGATAAATCTTGGGATCTGTAAATGTCAATTCTCTTCCGAATATTTTTTGATTTATTTTTGGTTCTGTGAAACTGCCTTTGCATTTTTTTTTTGCCACAATACATTTCTGAAGATCTGATAGTGATGTGTTGAATGCATTGATCGATATCGTCAGGATTATTAAGAGTATTAAGAGCAGTACGAAGTATTTGAGAAATAAATGAATGTTCGTGATCAAAAATCTGAGTATATAATAATACGTCAATTATACAGACAACTAATAAATCAACAGTATTACTCATGAGTTCATTTACTTCTCAAATACTTCGTACTGCCCTTAATACTCTTAATAATCCTGACGATATCGATCAATGCATTTAACACATCGCTATCAGATCTTTAGAAATGTATTGAGGCAAAAAAAAACAAAATGCAAAGGCAGTTTCACAGAACCAAAAATAAAGCGAAACATAAGGAACACACCCGTACGAACGCTCCCTATAAAGGATTTTATCTCCCTAAAAAGGATCTCATCTCCCTAAAAGGAATTTGATCTCCCTAAAAGAGAATTTTGATATCCTGAAAAAAGAATTTCAATCTCCCTAAAATAGGAATTGATGTCCCTAAAAGGATTTGATCTCCCTAAAAAAAGATTTGATCTCCCTAAAAGAGAATTTTGATATTCTGAAAAAGGATTTGATCTCCCTAAAAAAGAATTTGATCACCCTCAAAAAGGATTTGATCTCCCTAAAAGGATTTGATCTCCCTAAAAAAAGGTGATCTCCCTAAAAGAGAATTTCGACATCCTGAAAAAAAGATTTGATCTCCTTAAAAAGGATTTGATCTCCCTAAAAGGGATTTGGTCTCCCTAAAAAAGGAGTTGACCTACCTAAAAGAGTATTTTCATATCCTGAAAAAAGAATTTTGAACTCCCTAACAAGGATTTGATCTCCCTAAAAAGGATTTTATCTCCCTAAAAGAGGATTTGATCTCGCTAAAAGAGAATTTTCATATACTGAAAAAGATTTGATCTCCCTAAAAAAGGATTTGACCTCCCTAAAAAGGATTTGATCTCCCTAAAAAAGGATTTGATCTCCCTTAAAAGGATTTGATCTCCCTAAAAAGGATTTGATCTCCCTAAAAAAGGATTTGATCTATATAGAAAAGATTTGGTCTCCATAAAAGGGAATTGTGATATCCTGAAAAAATTTTTTTTTAGATAAATCTCTCAAATCTGTGACATCATTTCCCTTTCTTAGGGAGATCACTTTCCTTTATTCAGGACATCATTTTGCTTTTTCCAGGATATCAAAATCCTTTTTTTTGGAATATCAAAACATATTTTAAGTACATAACTTAAAAAAGCGCAGAATATCAAAATTATCAGTTTAGGAGATCAAATTATATTTTGGGATTATCAAAAAAAATTCTTGCCTTTAAAAATGAAGTGGGTGATAGGGATACGTTGTATTTGGGTTGGCTATTCAATGACAAATCAAACAAAACAGGATCATGATCTGCTTCAAATTGCACAGTTCCCATACATGATATGTTCGCATTTCTGACTGCCAAGTCCATGGTGCTAGGGTTAGATAAGCTTCTCCAACAGGTGGGTTCGGAACTGAACTGTTAAATTGCTTTTGTCATTTAAGAATTTAAACAGACTGTCACCATATTTGTGTTGTTGTGACTGATATTCCACTATCTGTACTTAGCGTTAAAGTCACCAGCAAATACTACATTGGAATCTAAATCAAGAAGCTTTACGACTGTAATTTATTTCGGCAGTAGAAAGATACAATGACCGACTTTTAATTTTGTAAATTAAGCTTAATACAAGTAGCTTGAACACCCCTACTGTACAACCATCATTAAATAGAATTTCGTCTAAGTGGGTTTCAAACTTTTTACACCCGTACGAAGTAAGAGTCTCAAGGATTTGGGACGGTCGTGTAACATTTTCAATTTCGCAGAGTGAGTAGGGGCCCTACGCAGGACATACCTCAGAGGCCCCAAAAGTGAAAAGAAGTGTGTTTGTCTGTATGTCCAGTGTCCATACGTAAGATAACTCGAGTAATTCTTAACTGATTTTGATGAAACTTTTTTTTAAAGATTTGGAATCGGAAGTTAGGAATAAAGTTCGAAGATGGGCAAAATCGGTCAAATGGTTCGAAAGTAATGTCCAAAAGAGTGGTAAAAATAGGCTGTCTGAGGTGTTTTTTTAACAGTTTTTCTAAATTATCTTGAGAAATATAAGAGATACGAGAAAATAGGTAGGAAATTTTACGGGCAACAATATTGTCAAAGGGCTGACTAAAATAGGTCAAGTTGTTCGGAAGTGTGTTGTGGAATTGGGGATCCCACACTGTTACATTGAAATATCTCGCAAAGTATAAGTCCCAGGGTGGTAATATTTCGTAGGTAGACTCAGAGGTTGAACTTAATGGAACCATAGGTCTCCCAGGTAGTGGTCCAGGGAGGGGTGGGTGCGATTTTAGGTGATTTTAAGTGATTTGAAGTTTATTTAAGTGGTTTAGGCGATTTTATTCCATTTTAAGTGATTTTAAGTGATTTTGGGTGATATTATTTGCGGTTCGAGAGCGGTTGGGGTGTCATAGGCGTGAGGTTTGTACGGATCTCTCAAATTACCCTGTAGGCAATTTGCTTCTCTTTCTGGTTTTTTATAATTTTGCTTGTAGAAATATTTTTTGCGAATCAGAGTTGTATCTAGAACGCATTAGACAACTTGAAAACAATGAATTCGTCGAAAGAAATTTAAATCGCGAGCATAACGTTTTTCTTATTTATCCATTTTATGGGAAGTAAACAGCTCATTTTTCGTAAAAACTGTGTAATTAATGCCTGAAGCTGAAAGCGAATACGTTATCGGTAGTAACAATCCGTTACAGAGTTTTTC
>JANVCI010199436.1:0-10657 GCA_026413465.1 Trichosia splendens | reverse complement strand
AACGAATCCATCCATACCTAAATTTTTGAAATCGGAGAGTCGTTGAATTTCAATTACATATAAGCTGGTCGAAGTTTTCGCGAAGTCAGTCTTAAAAATATCACCATGTCAATGAGAACGGGCCATTCAATGAAATCACCGATATAACAAATAGTCTGAAAGGAGCGTTTTCTGTAAAGCATACTCAGAGTAGCACTCAAATATGAAACACTCACGAGGATTATTTTTTTTTTTTCGTTTTTAAAATAACGCCTGAAAAAGGCACCACCTTAATTAAGGAATATTAGAATTTTTGTGCATAACTTACTGTTTAAGACAAAAACGAGACTTGACTTGTGGATTTTTTTTAACCACATTTACTAAATACAAAATCTCCGTTTTTAGCCTTCTTTGTATTTTCATTTAAAAAAAATTAAGTTAAAATTGTGTTAAGCAAAAATCAATGAATTAAGGATCTTTTGGTGTTAAGTCAAAAAAAAAAGAATTTAGTCAAATTTCGAATTTATATTTTATTACACTATCATTTTATATTCACATTTAATTAGTTTTTTTTTCGAAAAGTACTAATTGAAGAGTATATCTTACAAACATTTCAACAGACATTTAAAAAGATATCCAAACAATATTCGAAAATGTGTTTAATTTCCTTTTTCTTTTTCAATTGTTTCAATTTATTCACATTCACCCATTTATTACCACACAAGATCGTAGAATAATCACAAAAATGAGAGCAATTCACTGTTGTAAATTCGACGATTTTTTTTTGTACTATTTTGCGATTATCGAACGAATTCTATTTAATCCCTCAATTTATTAAAAATTATTTACGAAATTTTATTTTTGTATTATTTACACAACACATGTTTTGAATAAAAATAAGGAAAAACCAATTGTGGCAATTTTAATATTTATAATTTTTATTATTTACAGGTTTTTGTTTTATATAAATCTTAGTTTTACTTTATTCGTTTTTCAATATTTCATTGTTTCATGAATGAACTTTGTAAGATCTAATAATGCTTAATTACACCTCATGACTGACCTGGTACGAAAAAATAAAATTTTAAAAAAGTTATTAGTATAAATTGCTATGCTTGGTTGGTTAAGTTAATTTATAGTAAAAAGAAAAAGTTACTCGGACAAAATTAAAATGGTGAACTGATATACTTTGGATCACTCCGCAAAAAGTATCATAATTTTTTACTTCATTTCACATTGGTGACATTAAAAAATATTTTAACGGAAAGATCTAGGGATATACGGAAATTTAAATTGGATTGGCAAAATCTAAGTACATAATATGTTTTAATTCACCCCTTGAGTGAGGTTATGTTTTTACTTCATTCTGACACTAACTGATTCTAAACAAACGCAGCTAGCCAAAAAAGTTGTGAAAAGTAATTTAGTAAACTAACCAGGTATAGCCGATCTTGACGGTTCCATACAAATTTGCGCCTTCGCATTTTGATAGAAATGTACTCACGGCGCCATCTATGTACTGTGAAGTTAACAATCTTTTGTGCTGAAGTTTTGAAAAAATGGTGGATTTTGTTGGCAGAACGAAAATTAATTGATTTTGAAGTCGACGGATTCAAACCAAATAAAATTCCAATATGTACACTACAACCCTAACGTAAAGTAATTGGACAAATATTAGTAGATATTTGCGTTTAAAAAGTGAAAATATGGACGCTGTCAACAAAATGCACCATTTTTTCAACACTTCACCACAGCAAATAGTTAACTTTAGAGTACATAGATGGCGCCATGAAATAATTTCTTCTGTTTGCCAATTTCTGAAATACGTTCGAACAAGTTGTTGTATTTTGTATTTCTTAAAAAAGATACTAAACACAACAACTGTTCACAAATCTTTTGTGTAACTGCGTTTGTTTAGAACCAGTTAATGTCAAGGCGATGAAAAAGCATAACCTCACTCTAGAAATTTCTTTTAAAATTGATATTTCTCTTATAGTTTATTTAAAAGCTCGAGAATAATTAAAGTGTTGTCATGTTTTTGACGTAGTCAAACAGTTAGTGACGAATTAAATAAATGTCGGAAAGAATACATAATAGTTTTTTATGGTGCGTTTGCCATAAATTGAGAATCTCTTATTGTTGCTTAAAAGTTTGTGAGGTGAAATTTTACTTCACCGGCGGAGTCTGCTGGAGCCGCAGGAGTGGTCTAGTCCGAAGCAGGACCTTATCCTGTACCATCTTGTGGAATCGAAAGTTGGCGGTAACCTAATCCCTAGCAGTGGCATCAGTGGAGAGGGAAATTATGGCTTTACAGGGTAGTCTCTTATATGGACATAACTCGAGATGCCAACGATGGATCCGATCAACCAAGGTGGTCTATCCATAGCTTGCGACAATAGCTATCGTTAAAGCCATATATGGTCGTTGCTCCGTGCAACACTTCAACAATATGAAATATCTAGCAAAAAGTTCCTGTTCAATGTCGTTTGCGAGGGGGTAATTACTACCGAAAGATTTAAGATTTTTATTTCAAAATTGAATAGGATTTACAAAATCTGTAGAGATTTATGAGATTTATTGATCGACATTTTGACAGATTTAAAAAGATATACCAAGATCTGTAAGTCCCTACATAGATCTCTATGCAGAAACGTACAGATTTGCGAGATTTATGCGATTTATAGTGAGATTTAAAGATTTAAAATAGTCATTGCCCCCTCGGTCGTTTGGCACTGGGAAGATGACTAAAATAAATTAAGAAATGTTTGGTTCTACAACCCTTTTTGGGTTACGGCCTAGTCATCCCCGCTAGTTTCAGACTTGTTATGGTTCGAGACTTTCATGACCAGGTGCTTTTTATTAGGAGAATGGTCAGTTCTTCGCTAAACGTATTGAATAGGTGAAACTTGCAGTTGATCAGATCTAATTTACCAACGCAATCCCACAATATTATTGTCAGTAAATCGTTGAGAATACGAACACTAATAGCCACAAATCGAACAATAACTAATTTTAAATCATAAAATTGTCATTGTCACCACCGGAATTCGAACCCTCGACTGACGCGACAATATTACAGTGTAAGCCAGCGCATTAACCACTAACCTATTGAGTCGCATGGGAAGATGACAATGGAAATCAATGTTACCCATGGTGAAGTGGTTTCCTGGAGTGTCCCCAAAAAATACTAAGATTGCGTCTAAACCCCCCCTCTCCAACCCCCGTGGGTGATAAAAGCTTGATATATTTTTCATTAAATAGTGGTTTTGTTTGCTGTCGTAAAAGGGGCAGATAATGTGTTTTAAATGAACAATGAAGGGTAGTTATCGAGAGCTGGAGAGGGTAGATATCGTTTAAGTCATGTATGGGCATTGCACTATACAGCAGTCCAACAATATGACAGTATTAGTGGAAAAGTCGCTGAGTATTTTCCGAAGAAAGGTGTGTGTCCGCAACAAAAAAGGTTCACTTTTGCGACTAGGACGCTTGAGAAAAATGTTTTGGTAAAAAGTATTCATACGTAAAATTTTTTCAAATTCGCTTTACAGAATACATGACAAAATGATGCAACTAATGTAGGTGGGTGGTGTAATTGACAATTGATGAGTGTGTTACGAACTTATACCTCTGCGAGCTGAAAATATGTTTTCAATGCAATGTTCTTCCGTGAAATGATAATCGAGTTGCCGTTCGTAATAAAGAAGTGTCTGTTAGCTGCTAGGCAATCGAATTCATAAAATGGATTTTTAGTTAGGTTTCATAAAGTAACAAAAAACGCCAGGTCGAAGAATGAAAGTTTCTCGACCACAAACTACCTCCAATATTTTGGTTGGGGAAGTTGTAAGGAACAACTTTGCCATATGTCATTTTGACGGCCACCGTCTGCTTCCTGCTGACATAAAACGAAGATAATATGACAGTGGAACTTTTCAGTATTGTAAAAATTGCCTGGGATGGCACAGAGAAAGGTCCTTACAGAATTCGGAGAGCTTTCGTCAGGTTTTCGTAACAAACATTTTCAATGTGGTAAGCTCAGGTGAGGACTACATGTCGATTTTGATGAGGAAAGACAACAAGACTGTTTGATATTAAGGCCTGAAGATTCAATATGATTTTCCCATTTACAAAAATATAAAATCATGATGACTGAACAAATTCCAATATAAAATAGATGGCGCTACTTGTTCCTTTTAACCAAAATCGAACTGTCATGATTGAGTTCAACTGGTTAGTTTACCACATTGAGAATTTTGGGATCATCTACGAGATTGTCGGAGTTTCCATAGCTTCTTTAAGGTTTTTGGGATTTCTTACTGATAAGAAACTTGAGATTTGGATTAATGTGATTTTTGATTATCAATTCACAGCAGAAAATATTTAATATTTCCACACTTTACTTACAGTACGTTACGTATAAGTATTGTGTTTAAAATAAATGAAAACGATTTGGAAACTGTCACGGAATTCTGAATTTTAGTCACTTCCAAAGCAATTATTCAATATAATATAATTACAGATCAAAAAATAGAACTGTCAGTCTCCAAATATTACGCTAAATCGATAGATTGTTTGCTTTCCATAAAAAACTTCTGTAACAAAACGTGAAATTTTATGGTACATAACCCTTGCTATATGCAAACGAAGTACCGCCAGACGTGAGAATTTCGAGCAGGGCTCTTAGGCTATGAGATAAGCTACTGTTTTGACATAAAATTGCTCAAAAAATGGTCAAATTGGGATGCATGACAAATTGGGATGTATGACAATTATTTCCCAAAAAACCGAAAATGATAGGAAATGAATGATACGTTGGTGAACCGGAAATGACTAACAAGTCTGAACAAAATCAATTTTTCACCTTCCCGTATTATTTTTGCTTTCAAGTCAATTGTTACAGGGTTGGGTTCGCTAGTGTCTCGCTAATTGAATTTTGGCCTTTTTTCGTTATTCTGCTCAAAACAATTGTCGTAATCTAGGCTATATTTGCGAACTTATGCCCAAGCAAACTAATTTTCCGTTAATTTTTTCGCTAGTTTTTGTGGTTTTTTTTTTACGATTTCCGAATACGATTTCCGAATAATGGTTGTTTGGGAAGGAAGTTCCTAAATGTTGCTAGAATACGAGATGGCGCTAGCGGAAAATTTAAAATTGAAAGTAAACAAAAACTAGCGTGCTACTAGCGCAGAAACGAAAAACAATAGGGAGATTAGTTGTGATAGAAAGATTTTTTTATGTGGGTATTAACAGATCCCACTGTTAATGATCATAGCATGAGAAAACACAAAATTAATTTTTTTACAATTTTTGAAATAAGAGTAAAATGTTGCAGAGAACCTGACAACATTAAGGAACTTTAGACAGCCAATATTGTCTGAATACTGAACCCTAATGGGTTAATGTTATTTTTACTGAAAGCCTCTTTTATTATCTTTCCAAGGGTACCTTCTTGATCAGCTTTCTCGGACAAAAAACGAATTTTTGACGACTGTTTTAGTAAGTCTGAGTAACAGTCAATTTATTACCAACTTCACAACACTAAAGCAGTCGTCAAAAATTCATTTTTTGCCCAAAAAAGCTGATCAAGGTACCGTTGGAAAGGTAATAAGAGAGGAAAAAATAACACTTACACATCAGTGCTGGACATTATTGTGGTAGGGCTGTCCAAAGTTGCCCAATGTTGTCAGGCTCTCAGCAACAATTTACAAAATTCTAAAAAAAAATTAATTTAGTGTTTTCTCATGCTAATTGACCATTATAGGCAGTGTGCGCTAGTTCTGTTATTTTCCGCTAGAAATCGTCTTCTAGCGGCGCTACTAGTGGAGAATTCTGCTAGATTACGAAACTAGCGCGCTACTAGCGGAAGCCAATCAAAATTCAAATGGCGCGACATTAGCGAACCCAAGCCAGATTTTAACCAATGAAATATACAAATTAAGTGGCCATGATTATTATTTAAGTAATACAGTGATAGCCATACGACTTAAAATTCAAAAATAAAACAGTGCGGACATAACAAACTTAAAAAAATAATAATTGTCTATGATTGCTTTAAGATATACGCTTATGTAAATGGTTAACGGAAATAATAATTGAATTACGCATGTAAAATTGTTAATTTGACATTGAGTAATCATTGGATCTGCGAATAGATCTATTTATCAACATTTTAGACGAATCTAAGCGGGGATGGGGAGTACCATATTTAAAAATTGTTTGGACTCTTTCAGACGTAGAATGCCACCCACTTCGACAAATGATTAACCATATCAATAGGTATCATCATCGATTGTTGTAAACACAGCCAATGGTAAACATTTTTCATGTTTGCTCTTTGACTGTATTAGATAATGAAGCCTTTGGATGGGTTCATGAATGGGTAGTATTTCATACGTTGTCCTATAGGAACCACAGCCGATGCCTTTGTTAATAAGTGGAATAAGTTAACGACGTGAAGAAACCTGATGATTATAAGACCCTATTGCCCCTTTTTTTGAGAGCCCATTCATTAGTCTATAGACTAATCAGCTGCTTTTAGGCTCATTGTACCTTTTGCTATAGCTAGAGGTCGATGAAAGAAATGGAGAGAAGTTCCCTCTAACACTTTTCTCATTGTACTCATTCCTCCCGTTCTGACCATAATTTGTTTTGAACGTATTTGTTACATGTCTGATTACAGTTTGTGCACACAGTTAGGTTTTTGTAAGTCAGTGAGTCTGTCACTTGCTCATTTAAAGATGGTATTGATTAAGCATAATATCTGTGAAAAGTGGTCCAACTATTCACTTAGTAACCCGGCTCAGGGTGAAGGGATACCAAGATTAAACAAACAAATAAAAAGAGAAAGAACCTTTGCAAAGAACATTTAAATGGACTTACTGACAAGTTCCTCCTTGTAATTAACCTACACCCCTGCCATTTCTGCCTTTACAAAGCCACGCATATATACAGACTCATAAGGTAAACCTAATATTCTCGAGAAAGTCTCACAACGATGTTAGAGGACAATATACAATTATTGTGAGCTCAATAAACACAGGCATAAAATCGGTCTCTCTAAAACAGCAGTGTGTCGCAGTTACAGATTATAAGAAAACCTGAGTGCATTGTCCAGTTTCACATCTGAAACGTTTTCGAGCGGTAATTCGACCAAGGTTATCCGAACAGCGAAACTAAGATAAGATTAGTTAGGCGGGTAATAAAGTTTTGTAGTTTTGCCGTCCATTAATGACGTTCTATGTTAGGGGAGGCGGGAGCTCGGCAAAACCGGTCAAATTTGGAAGAGGGGTCTAGGACTCTTGAACGTCCTATCGATACATGTAATTTTTTTCATGAATAAAATGGTGGGTTCTTGTTTTAAGAGGATTTTTGAAGACCGGGTGGGGGTTAGAGTAAAAAAATTGGTGTAAAACATAAGGACGTCATTAATGGACGGCCCCTTAGTGGGCCTGTTATACGATCACAGGTTATTAAAGAAAACAATTTCTTTTATTGAGGTTTGTAGCACGGAATGTCTTGATGATGAAAATTCAGAATAGAGCTGTAGGAAAGGGAAAGCGCAGAAGTGTAATATTCTGGCCCTAATATGATTGGGAATCTGCTGATTCAACGTCACGACATCTATCACATAGTTATTTAGTAAGCCCATTGTGTTAGGTTACAATGGCGTGTCCAGCGAGACGCGTTGGGCCGACTCAGCAAAATTACGAACTTTATAGCACTGACCGAGGCGCTACTTTTTGCCTGTACGGCAAGAGGTTGCATCCTAGTGTCCTATAGCTTAAAGACTTTAGTTTCCAACGAGATATGTGTCGTACCAGTTAACGGTAAATACAAACCAATGTTCTCGAAATGGAATGCTGCTTTTTCGTTTCCTAGGGGAAACCGAGTTTCTGAAGACCCATACGTTTTTACAATATTATCTCTATGGAGGGAGAGTACAAATAATTTATTAATGACGGTATATTTCACATGTCGAACTATAACAGTGACTTGTGCGGCATGTGAAATATATCGTCGTTAATGAATTATTTGTCAGAACCTAAATATTGTGGTGTTTATTGTCAATCTCATAGTAAGCAAAGATACACCTGTGAAGTTATTGGATTCAATTTCAAGACTGCAGTTAAAAATAGCTAGAATCTCAGTGTGAAGAACTGAAGCATGCTTACCCAAGGTTAGTGATGAAGTGTATAAACTTGTATAGACTTACGCAACCGTAAGTAGGTTTGATAACGATCCATCATACGACACGGAAAGACATTGTGTTTGAAAAATTCAAAATATTTATTAACATCTATTGTTTGATGTAGTGGGCGTGACACACATAGCTCCTATTATATCAATGAAGGCTAGCCATGACGTTTCACACTGAACTGGCAGCAGGACTAACAAAAGATACGAATGAGATCATGCGACTTATTGTGGTGTAAGTCAGTGCAAAACTTTTTGCCTAACACCGTAGCTACCACATGAGTGAACAACCAAGTGGGATTTAAGAGACACACTTTGTTTGGACATTATACTATTAGGGTCATGTTACTCAACTCTTACTAAAAGTCTCTCAACAAGTAAAACATAATTCAATTCACCGGGTAAAGAAATTGCGGTTTCGAGATTTCATAAAAAATTAATAGAACCAATATTTGATTTGAAAATAAAAATAGAAAAAATAAAAAATAATTTAAAAAAAAATTGTTAAAAGACTTACCACATCATCATCGGATTTTTCTGTTTTAATTTCAATTTTAGCCAGATTACTATCCCCAGCCCGTGTACTTGACATAGAGGCCATAGGATTCGTTAGACATTCAACGTAATTATTCCATGTCTGTGCATTTGAAACGCACTTTTCTGTTTCATCTGACTCAGTATCCAATAATTCAATAGTTACTCGGCAGTCGATTTTATACTGTTTTCGATTTGGGAAGTAAAAAAAAAAGAAAAATTATTAGATTTAAGTTGATCAGTAGCGTAATTCACTTGCTTACAATATACACTTTAAAGCAATTTTCATCTTGTAAAATTGCTTCGGCTCTGCGTTGATACGCCAGCTCAGCTGCAAGTCGTTTATTGGCAGTTTTGCAATAACCACCGGCACTATTTTTACGTTGTTCTTGATGGAACAATTCAACACATTCAATAGCACCTCTTTCGGTAACACAGTGCTGAAGTTGTCGTACCGCATTAGTCACCACCTGTAACACACACAAATTTTTATTGTTGTTTTCATGTTTTTTTTTTGGTAAATTTACTCGATCCAATGTAAATGCCGTGTACGCATGAATGCCAAACATTTCTCTTAATGAATCTTCATAGTTATTAATTTCCATATTGCCGTCTAGCACATTTTTCAGCATATCCAGAAAAGTTGGATAGTAATCTTCCACTTGAATATCCGATTTTGGCTTCAGTCGCAGTGATGTTGCCGTACTGTCTCGTCGATTGCTGCGATATTTGGCCTCTTCAGCAGCCAATGCATTAGCCCGTTCATACATGTTACGTAAACGATCGCACAATATTGCATGTAACCGAAGGAATAAATACCAATTGTTATTGGCCAGGAACAGTGTATATGCTTCTTCCTAAAAAAAAAATTAAAAATTTTTTAAATGAATTCCAACAACACATTGGCTATGGTGTGTAGGTATATACTTGCACTTGAAACAAATAAAAATAAAAATGCATTTTCAATGAACAATCGAAAAGCGGGGAAACAAATATGCTTAGTGGACACAATGTATCACAAATATATCAGGTACATACTTGAATGTAAATGGATTACAACTAAATATATTTTGCTTTGATTTGGGCAATGTTTTAACAGGTTATTGGGTCATGTTTAATTAGATTTTTAGAGCTGAAATTATATAATTATGTTGGTATTCATATCTGAATGTATATTATAGTAGAAGGAGGGTCTGTTTATAACTAGCTAAGAAAAGAAAACTGTCTTTTGTTGGGTCCGAGACGGTGTATGGTTTCCAAGTACTCTCCATCTAAGTAACAATGAAAACTCAAGGTGCCTGTTTCCTTGAACACTGACATGGTTCAATGGACGTTCAAAGGATAGTTTACCTTCTCGTCGTCCAGAATGCATGTAATTATCCTCAATTTGGCGATAAAGTTTCTGTTTAAGAATTTATCGGATCACACGGACAGGCATCAGCAACGCTTGCTGGCACTAAAGATACTTTAATCCTCTTTCGAGTGTGGGTACCGGGCGATGCCAATGTGGAAGGTAATGAAGCGGTGGATAGGCTGGGCTCGCGGTCCAATTTTCCAGGTCTGCGGCCTTGCGTACCCATACCCTACTCATTATGCAAATCAGCCATCAAAAATGGATAAGCTCGGAACACGAACGCTGGTGGAGGTCATACCCTGGGGGAAATCACAAGAAAAGTTTTGTCCCAGGGTCGTCTCATGGATGATGGATGCAGTAAAGACCTAACTCTCCTAGACAGGAAACAAATCCGTTGAATTGAGGGTGTAATTATGGGGACGAGCTTTCGATTTTTTCGAACTTTGTAGGTCTGTCCCCACCTACTTTTACGTTTAAGAATTTTTCTGGGACCTGTTTTGATAATCGGGCACCGAGGCCTGTCGAATAATATCAAAACAAGTCATAAACATAAAGGAAGAGACCCGTACGAACGCAGCATCAGACTACTCTTACATACCA